>JAAAKE020150381.1:0-12746 GCA_010014785.2 Anisolabis maritima | reverse complement strand
ATCCGCTTTGTAGCAATGAACCGAAAACGTCTGTTGTCGTTTGGTTGCCTACCTTCCAGCCCTAAACGCAAACTAATTTCTCAATGCCCCATAACTTTTGATTGTTAGTAATTAAACCGATTTTGAAAAAGAAAAAATAACATAAGAATAATCCGAATTCTTTTTATAATCAAAGTTTTCAAAAAAAAAAAAAAAAAAAACCTCGTCCTGCCGTTGTAATAAAATTTTTCATTAAATTTCTTGAGTGGTCTTTTATTATTATTTCATTTTTGATTTCATATTATTCATTAAATTTCTATAAACTTATTTCATCAAATTTTAATTAGATTAACGAAGATACTTTTTAATAAAATTTTATAAACTTAATTATTTTATAAATTAATATGTCTATATATTCATATAATGAAAAGAGAGAGAGAGAGAGAGAGAGAGAGAGAGGTAGAAGCAATTAAGGTTGAAAATCTCTCGAGTTGTTTCTTTGGCAGATATTAATTAAGATTTCGATAGTTTCGAGATGATTTGCTTACACAAAGGATATTGTAATATCTTTCCTTCATAAAAGAGATGAGTATGTATATATAGCTATCTATATATTTCTATAACCATTCCCCCAAAAAGGGCCTTCTCTTTCGGGCATCTCTCCCTTATTCTCCAAATATAGTTTTACTCCAAGTGAAATTTTCTAAGACCACAAACTTGTAAGAAAGTTGAATATATATTGAGAGAGAGAGAGATGTAGATGTGTAACAAGAAGCGTATGTGCAGTCAAGTGAGTGTGGATATATCTCAATAAGATATCTTACAGGCAAACGGCAGCATCTCAATATTATTGCTATCTCCACTCGCGCCCTTTTACCCAGCACCCTCCTAAGGAGCTCCCATCCTATTTCATCCCCCTTTTAGCAACCCCCCGGGTATATAACAGCCAAAGCAAAAGCCACCAATGTTTTCAAGCGCAAAGAGGCGCCGTGCAAGAAGTTTGTCGACCGAAGCAGTTAAGAAGAAAAGCCACAAGAGAAACGCTCTGTTGTATTCTCTCTCTTCGTTGAGTTGTTCTTAGAATAACATATATAGCCATTTTCATATACTACGTATATCGTCTTTAAGATATAGGCCATCAACATTCAACAGACATAGTTATAATTAAAATGAAAAATATATTTTATGAAACGTTTTATTACAACAAATATTTCAAAACTTAAAAACTCTCATTTCAGAAAATGAAAAGGCTTTTATAGTAGAGGCCTATTTTTCAAATTTCAAAATACAGATTGTCGAAGAGTTGATTTATTTAGAAATCCCTAAATATTTTTATTAGTGAAGAATTACCGAATTTATACCGAAATATAACAAAACTCGCCTACAACATAGTTCTACCAAACATACCTTACTCATGAATTATACTTATACTTACTAGTGCGTGCGTTACTATAGACAAAAGTTTGTGCTATGTATTTTTTTATATTTTTCCAAACTATCGTGAAAAAATTTTTAGTCTGATAAAATCATTTACCATTAATTTAATTTTCTTAAAAGCAAAAAAAGTTAAAACTAATGATAATAACAACAATAAAAATATATATATATATATGATTCTAATAAATTACTTTCTTCAGATTGGATTTTAACATTGTGATTTATTTGTTGATTATGATCATTTATTATTTCTTTTTTAAAAATTATACTAGAAAACTATATCATTTTGTTCTCTTGGTTGTTTTGGTCTAGAAAGGGGGGAAGAGAGAGAGAGAGAGACTGTTTGTTGGAATTCAACTAAGTTTCGCATCTGATAAGAGAATGAAATAGCTCCCTAAGTTAATAGATCCAATAAGATTGAGATCTCAAGGGCCAAAAGTCGAGCCTTAATATAAAACCATATGCAAACGAAGTCAAATTAATTTCAGAGAAAATTTATTAAATCGAAAATACTCTTTCTACTATTGTTTGAAATCATAGATAGGAACTTTTCCAAGAATAGTAATAGGAACAAAATAATATATAAAATCTTTCTTTTATTATTATAAGAAAATCATTTGCAAATTAAATAAACGAAAACCAACTCCATTTAATTAATAATAAATAACTTATTAAAAGAGGATAAATTTAAAATATCCCGTAAATTATTTGCTTAAAGCTTCTCTTTATTGTGGATTGTGGATTGTCATTAATGAGATTAAGATTTATAAGTTTGTTTAATTAAAATGGCAATGTTGAAATTATATTTATAAATGTCTTCGCGCTACTGTTTATATTGAGCGAAAGGATATTAAATCTTTGCAAAGTAAATATATAGTCCGATTTGTGTTTGAGAGGAACGGTTTTCTCTACAGACAGTCGCTTGGTTTGTGTACTTTTTAGATCACAATGGTTTTTCCATAATGCCCACTTATTAAGTGGTTGAGAAGATGCGACCTTCGCAGGCTTTAATTAACTTCATGTCTTGTCGTCGGAGCGCCTAATTAAGAAGCTGGGCGAAAAATTCGTCGAGAAATTTTTATTATGTAATAATTTGTGATAAAAGGCTTCTTTTTTTTTTTTACTAAGAGCTCATTTGGCAAGAATAATAATTAAGGCGTTCAATATTAAATGTACAGTGAATTTCAAAAGTTCGGGCGTTCCATTTTGTGATTTTTGTGAAAATAATATAAAATTTTTCTTCATTGGTTCTATAAAAAATTTTCAGATATTTTTTTAAAATTATAATGTAGACAAGACATGAATAATTATGAGTGTACAGAAATTTCTGTAATATATACATATCTTTTGTACATGTATAAATTCGTTCGGGTTTGCTTACTGAAATGTAGGCAACCCAAATGACCAAGTCGCTAATGGATTCTTATTTTGAGTAGCTCCGGAGCAAATAATTAAAAAACCCATTAGAGTTGACCATTTGCCCATTTGCCAATTGTCATTTCAGTAAACAAACACTAACTAAATTCTGAACCCAGTGTCTTAATTTTTTTATTTTATATAAATACTAACTGGAGCATTTTCTTCGTTTTTTTAGCTGAAGTGAGTGAGGTCAACCCTAGTTTCATATTTCAGTCCTGCGTTGTTAAAAAAATATGAGTAAAATTATTTCTACTAGGTAATTCGAGGACACTCATCTTTTTGGATTTTTTCTTAATCTACATTATTTATTGTAATTACTACTAACTAACTAACTTTCTTGACATTTTCTAGACCAACTTCCTGAGGTAGTTTCATATAAAATTTGTAACGTATATCTCACATTTACGCAGTTTAACCACAAATCACTGGAATTTCTTCTTTTCTTTCTTTGCCTGCGAGTAACTTCTCTTTACTTCATCATCAGGCGATTCGAGCTGTTCTTTTTCTCGATCCTATAAATCCCTTGTGATGACCTCGCATTACTAGAATAACAAGTGTAGATATTTTTATTAACAAAGGAATTATTATGTTGATCCACAGTCAGAAAATTGGTTGTTCATTTACAATTTACAATTGAACAAACAATAATTATCTCTTTTGTACTCATTAAATCTTATATTGATAAATTTATCACGCGAAGACCCTATTTCAGTAATTCTTAACCTTTTCGAAGTCACCGAATCCGTTGATTGAAAAGAAAATTTACGGAACGCTCTCACTATATCATTAAGGACATAAAATTAACAATAATAAGATAAATTAAAAATAATTGAATTAAAGATTACGCATTAAAAAATATTAAGAGTATTTATTTCTTTGCCTGCCTTTGGTTAAAATCGGAAATCATTAGTAGGCGCCCTCGATGGTATTGCATGTGGAAAATGTAATAAATTCGCAGAACATATTAAGAAGCACAGATCTATTGTAATATTATTTTTGAGAAATTAAGTAATTTCATGCTAATTACTCTAGTGGAAAATTTATTTCTCTTTTCATAACAATTATTTTAAGAGAATTATTATAATTATATATTAAATTTTTCAAACATAAAAATACTAATACTTAATAAAATTATTTTTTACTTAAAATTTAGCCATGAATAAAAATATTTTCATTTTAATTATTTATATGTTTTTCTAAAGAATTGGATGCCTTTCCATTCTGACATTTTTAGGTCTTTGTTTCCCTTTTGGTTTATTCATTCATTGACGTTATATATTTTATAAAAATACATTCCACGATATTTGTTCTTCTATATGTTTTGCACGAAAAAGCAATTACATTAAATGGAGCAAATTAACAATAATTATACTGAATGCTTATCAGCAATTTCACAATTTGCATTGAAAAGTGCACAGAAGCGAAAACAGTTAATTGGGAAGTGAGTGAGCGGAGGGGATTCGAATGAAATGAATAGAAAGGAGTCCCTGGAACAAAATGTGAAATGGGAAACAATATTGGCTCAAATTTATATTCAATCATACACTGTCATTCGAGTTGAAAAATCTTAAAATGTTTTGCAAGAAATCTTTTCTCTCATTTTAAAAGCTACATTTCTTTTACTCTCTCCCCCTTCCCCCTCTTATCCCAACCCATTTATCCCCACCTTTTTTTTTTTTTTTGAATAAAATACTCCTTTAATTCGTTTAATATTATGGAAAAATCGTTTTAAATTAGCTTTTAAAATATTTATTGAGGAATTATCGCTTGATTTACTTGAATATTTTTATTTTTTTTTTCATATCAATAAAAAATATTATAAAGATATATAAAAAGTTTTATGAATAAATTTTTTCTTTTGCAAATTTTATTTACTTGATCTTGATCTCTAAATTCTATCTGATCTTTTTTTTTTTTTAGAGATGCAGTGGGTTCTTCCGAGACACTATGCTAAAAACTCAGCGTCATTATCGAAAATCTCTTCCCTTTGATATACGATACAATAACAGGCCTATAACATAGGCCTATTATTTGCAATAGGAATAATTTAAACTCTCTATTATGGAAAAAAGCTTGGCAAGAGGACGAATTCAAACCCTAAATCTAGAGCAGTTTTAACACGATAATATATATATATAGAAAAAGAGGTATCACTTAAAATTAAATTTCATCTCGGCTGAATTTGGCCCACACAGAAACCTTACTAGAATCGAAATTTGAGAGGGCTGTTAATTTTAATTTCCTGTGAACAATAATAAATCTAAAAAAACTGGTTAACCCAAGAAAAATATCAAATGACCCGGGGCCAAAAGAATTTGATATTAAATGGGTCAAAGGGGTAGGAGTGGGGAACGGGCATCCTTATTTTTCACAAAAAAAAAAAAATTTACTCCGGTATAGAATTATCATATTGAGGAGAATCGAAAATTTTTTATTTTTGTCTGCGATTAAGTAATTATACAATAGAATTCTTGTAAAATATATTACGATATTTTTTAAATCATCTATTAATATAAGGCGTTTTAAAAACCGGTCTTTTATACAACAGAGCCAACATATGTTTTTTTTTTTTTTTTTTTGATAAAAATTTATGTCATGTTTAATAAAATCCTATCAACACTTATAAATACTAATCCTTGTTAGTAAAAAAAAAAGAAAAAAAAAAAGTTTAAAAATATCGGACCCAATCAATCTAAAAACAATTTAACATTTATTGATAGAATCTTTAAAGAAGAAAAAGTAATAGAGTTAGCGTTTTTATTTTAGTTAACACGAAAGAAAAAAAAAACATCTGGAATAGAAAGAAAATGGTGGTGTGGGCGGCATATAAAGGCTGCGGTGCTATCAACACAAAAACCTCGAATAATTGGAAAATGAATTACTAAACGCCCTGTACGGTGCACGTGTCTTATGGAGCACAGGGTATAAGCATAGCGGGGGTAGCTGCGCCACTTTAATATGATGAATAATTGACATTGGCTCTGGCTTGCTTGGAAAATGCTTGTCCGGAATGTAGAGTATACATTACCGACCGTGTGCTAAATTAGAGCACCTTGCCTGGAAATAGAGCTTTTTAGTCCCCACATCCCCTACCTTTCACTTCCCAAAACCCAACCTCGACTATTCATTTAATAGAAGAAGCTAATTTATTAATTAGACATGCCTCTTTTCTTTTCCATTGTCCCCAAAGTTCTCTGTTTAAAATCTAAACAAAAGGTTGCTTGCTTGCAAGGTGAAACGAGAGAGAGTGGAGTACCCTCAGAATATTCAAACTCTTCATTCTCATTATCATAACATATTGTATTGGTAGTTGGAATGTTCAAAACAATTCAAGTAAAATTTTTTTTTAATAAAAAAAAAAAGATTAATATCAAATTTTTTTATTTATTAACCAAGCTATCTATTATGTAGTTAGAAGAATAATTTCCAATTGGGCTGTCCACGCATAAACTATCGCCGAAGGCATCCTCACTTATTAGTCTTGTCTAAACTCACAAGATATTTTTATTTTTCAAAACGGATATATATCCGCAGAGAAAAGTCGAATATAAAATACAATAAAGAGTTAGAGAAAATTTTATTATTCTTATTACTTCAAATAATTAATATATTGATAATAAAAAAGAGGAAGCATATCTCATGAAGGTAATTTTTAAGCCTACTTTCTATCCGCTTATAGGTTAGAACGCATGCGATCTGTTTTAAGACAGTTCTAATTGGACGTGCGACCTTGAATCGCATGCGTTTCAAAGTGTAAGTATGTATTAGCGAAATGCGTTCCAGGAATCGGATTCTTTAAATTTTTTTATTCATCTTTAAGGTTAATAAGTTGTATTATTTGTAGATGTAGGCTATGGCGTCATGATTTAAGATGGGATCACCACACTAGATAGGCTAAAAATTAAAGTAATGAGATATTTGCAAGCTTCAAATCTCTACTCTTAATTTTATAAGAAAAAAAAATGGTAGAGTTCTATAAAGAAAGTGAATTAAAATTGAAACAGTTTTTATATTACAAAGGAAGGATTAAAATCAAGGGTGATTAAAAAATCTGAGCCTTTGTATATGTTTATAATATGAATGCAATGAGCGTATGGGTCTCAGGGTGGACCCTAAAATAAGGGGAATGTGTACCTTAGGGATATCTTGCCGCATAATAGCGGGCAGAATTAATTCGTAGATATATCACCAATTGTACACTAACTCCCCACAAGAGGCTGACAGCGGCTTTTACGTTATATATCATATAAATCGGATAATATAATGATAGGTGTACAAATCTAACACCTTCCTATGTTACTAGAAACAGAGTGTGTTTTAATTGCCTTGTTTCCATTTTAGATATCATCTTATTCATTTAGATGCTTTATTTCTTCCTAAGCAATCATCGAATAGGCAAACTTCTTTTATTCCACCCACCTTATACTTTTTTTTTTTTTACTCTTCCTTGGGCTTCTATTTCGTTGGTTTTTTTTTTCTCGGTGAAGCCGGAAAAAAACAAATAATACCAACTTTCCTTCGAACAAGTTAAATTAACAGACAATTTGATCGGGGAGAAAATTACAGAGTACAACTAATTAGGTGGGGTCTTACTTTCCAGTTTTTTAGAGAGAGCGAGAGAGAGAGAGAGAGAGAGAGGAAGAGTGAGAGGGAGTGAGTGAGTGGGATAACTTTTTTTTTCTCAAAAGTTTAAGAATAAAATTTAAAAAAGTTAATATTAGCAATAACAATTGAAGAAACATATAACACTCAAATCAACTCATTTACATTTCTTTGAGTTTGTGCTAGTAAAAATTAAATTAGGGAAAAAAAATCTTAAGTTTCGTTTCATAAAAAGTGTCTCAAAAGTTTTCATATATTTTCTGATATATAAATCTTACATATTTCCAATAAAGTTCATCTGTAAGATGAATTAATAATTGAATTGAAATTATTTTTTATATTAGTTCAGTAAAAAAAAAATCACTTAATTATGGAAAATTACTAATAAAATTAGAGCATTTGTCATTAGCATGATTTCGCTCTCTACGATAAACCGAAAGAAAAAGTGAAAATGACGTTAGAAAACATTCCCACTTATTTTTTCGCGGTGTAGGCTTCAAGTTGGGTTTATTTACTTCCATTATTAGAACATCTTTTGCATTGAAATATAGGATTAATTTAAAATCTTTTCAGTTTATTTTTATAAAATACAGCGCCTTCCTCAGATACAAAGTCACTTTGTATCTTAATTTTAAGTGGAGAAGACTACAAAATGAGTGGCCAAAACCTTGAATTTTATGCAAATAAACCTCAGAAAACATTATGTATTCAATAACAACTGTGAAAGCTTCTATTCCAAAAAAAAGTAGAATTAATTAATTACAAAAAAAAATATTGGGAGAACATATTGATAGATGGCTATAAACTAGAGGACTGCTGGGCTTGAGGTGTGTGTCTTTCTGAACAAAAAAACGTTTTGGAAAATTAAAATTGCATGAGTATTTATGGTACACCCTATTTATTTTAAACACATTTTCTTCTCTTCTATAAATATTTCTTATTAAAAATACTAACTTTAATACATTTTTATTGATTATATTTTTTTATGTTTTAATAAAATTAGTTAATCTTTTTAAATTTTATAAAATTAATTTGCGAGACATTCCCTTGAGTTTAAGCTCCCGTCCTAGATCTGCTTCTTTATCATAAAATGCATTTAGATTTTCATTTTTGCTAGTAAAAGAGAGAGTTCATTATCTCACCATTCTCTCTCAGATTCCCTGAGGAGGAGGAAAAAGAAATGAAAATATAAATAAGAATTCCTCTGCTTATAAAAAAATAATATTAAAAAAAAAAAAGAAGATACCCTATTATTTGAAAAATTCATTTTTAATTCATTATAAATTGTATTGTATCTTCACATTTAAGCTTCTTTTAAATTTCTCAATAAAAAAGTTTATATAGAATTTTTAATTTAAATTATTATATAATCAAAAATCATGTAAAATTAACATACATAATTGCATACTCGGAAATAATAAAGAAATAATCAAGTTTAATTTCCGGGTCATCTGAACTTTTTTTGCATTTAATTATTCACATCATGTATTATTAAAAAAATAAATTTCTCCATCTCGTGACTGAGAGGTTAAAGGTATTGATATTGTCAATATTGATAACTTTAAAAGCCAAGGGGTGAGGGTTCGGATCCCAGGCAGTTCAATGAAAATTTATTTAAATCAATTGGATACCAAATGCCTGGATTACAAGTATCGTAATTAATATAAATTGTATATCGTATAAGGCCAGGATTTGAAATATTTTATTTATATTTAGTGATTAATTGGTTGGCAGTATATTAGCCAAGATTAGTTTATTCTCTTCTTTCCATGGCAATAGCTAGATATTCTTCTCATTTTATAAAGAACTACACGACGAGCCGGTCTTTTTCTCGTCGTTAGTTAATTAAATTCCAGAACTGCTAGCAGAGGCCGTTTAGGCCGATATGGTAATAATTCAAATCTTAAATGTTCGATAATGTGATTGTAAATATATATATATTTTTTTTTGTAAATATCTTTCTATATTCTAATTCTAATTTTATAAATTGTATTAAAATGAACTTCTTCACTTGATGTCTTTTCATAAACGAGAATTATATTTATTTATTCTTTCATTATAAAATATATTAATTATAATACTCATATGAATTTAGAACTTTAGTATCAAAAAAATCTCAGCTAAGTAGGATATCACCATCTATCCAATTACAAACCTTTTTTTTATAGATGAGCTGTTCTCATCGCTGCGATTTGCAATTTTTTAATTTTTTCATTAATATATTTTTATTGCTTATCATAAAATTAACCATATTTTAGTTTCTTGATATTATAATTACTATTAGAAAACAAACTCCCTCCTAATTATAAAAAAAAAAAAAAAATAAGTGCCAAGAATGGAACTTGTCTATTAAGTTTATTTCCTGATGGTTGGGTTGCCTATCCCCAGGCGAATCCATTTTTTTATTCGCCATCTTTATTTCATTTACTTTCTTTTAATAAATGATTCTATTTTTTTTTTTTTTTTTGAGTTCCCCTTTTCTCTTTTCTTCAAGTTGATGTTTTTTGGGCTTGTACAAGTTAGATAAAAAATTTTTTTGAATCTGATTGAGTACGTCTTGAGAAATTGTCAAGTTTCGTGACCCGAGAAAGATAATAAAATTTAACAGCAAAAGGGGAAAAGGCATTTTCAAACCTCTCTCTCTTTCTCTCTCTCTCATTCCCCAGATGTTTGCTTTTTCTATTTTTTTTTCCTTGATCGGTAAATAGCTTGAGTTAAATCAATGACGGCGCGCCTATTGTTCGTTTATGGAATATTTTGAAAGGGCTTGACGCTAGTGGTGGCTCTTCGTCCTAGTACTAGTACTAATGAGAGGAGGAGGTGCACACATCGGTGGTGCCGGGCGGTGCCTTGTGCACGACACGGCGCTCGTGACGTCACGCCTCGCCGTCTAATTGATGTATCGCTAGCGATGCATCAGGCGGACGTCGCGAGATGGATCGGTCCACTCCGTGGCGACTAATCGTGATAAATTCGCTCTGGGAGGGTCCCTGGGCAAAGAAGCCCCCCTTGACCTCTCGGACAAGGCCCCATTTGCGCTTGATATATAGTTGCTCAGCCCAAATTTATACAAGAGTCTTTATGGAACTGTCCCATTCAGTCAATTTTCTCAATTAACTTGATAAATCAATGTTAATTTATGATTTTTTTCTGAAAAGAAAATTAAATTCTTTCAGATATGCTATAAACTTTTTTTTTTTTTTTTAAAGGAAATTACAGCCTAAAGAGAATATTTTTTATTGAGATGCTTTTTTCCATTAAAAAAAAAAATTAAAAACATCAAAGATATCCGGGGAAAAATAAAGATCAGATCGTTTTTAAAATTAATATTTTTTTATATTTGAGTATTTCCGAGAAAATTTTTGCCTTATTTCAAGTAAATTACATTTTTTTACCTTTAATAGTCTTATTAATATTAATCTAGATATACCGTATATAAAGGAAAAGTCGGTGGATATAAATTCTCGATTATATGAGGGTTTTTAATTTTATTACTATTAATAATTTTTAATCAGAGCTTGTTGAATTTATAAATGACTCGATTTTTGATTATCTACTAGAGAGGGTGGGACTGGCGAGTCAGAAGATGAGTTTAGAAGAGGCGCTTTAAAAAAGCATCGGAAACGTAAAATTAATAAAATATTATTCCAGGGATAAAAAATTAAAATTAATATAATTATTTTTGTGTTTCAGAATCGAAAGACTTAGATTATTACTATAAATTTGTTAAGTGTTATCCGTCTATATTTATTTCAATAAATATTTTCATAAATATCAACTGGGAGTCGAATTTCCATATATTTTCAAAATTCGTTTATGAGTCTTAGATATTTTGACTTATGTAATATTAATTAATAATATAATATGATATAGTAACCCCAAATATAAATAAAGAATGACTATAGAATTAAAAATATCAAGAGAAATAATTATATGGAGCTATTAATAATAATAATATTTTAAAAAAAAAGTCGTTGATTCATCTTTATTTTTATTTGTTCTAACAAACCGATTTATTTGATGAAGATAAATTTTATTCAATTTCATTTTATAGAAGGTCCATGGAGAGTTTTTAACTTTTTTTTTTTAATAACTTTAAAAAAACATTGAATAAAAAAAAGGTTATTCTCTATTGTTTTTAGAGGAAAAAAGCTTTGTTTCAAAGTTATTCTTATAGCAAATAAAACAAAAATGTTAAAATCGAGAAAGGCGTTAAAATTTATGTAAGCGCCAGAGCTTATAAAAAAAATTTTAAATATTGAAAAAGCAAAATGTCTTTAGTCAGAAATTCAAATTCATGCCAACACACAACACGCTTTGACCTAATTAAAATGAATAATTGACAAACTCGTTGGAATTTCTTCTAAAATATCCTAATATGACAATCTTATGAATTTATAATGTAAATATTATAAATAATTTATATATTAATAGAATTTTTAACAATTTTTGATCTATTTAATTATTCATGATAGAAAAAACTTTTCAAGTTGAATTACTAATATTTCTTTTAACTTTCTTAAAATAAAAAAAAAAGTGAGATTAAAAATAGCAATTTACAATTCGGGAATTTTTTTTAAGACTAAATATTGAAAAAATAGAGTAAATTGATTTTCTGATAACACAGTTGTTTTTAGGACGGAAAAAATAATTCTTTAATTAGATATCCGGTCTAAAGCTTGACTACTTTTCGAGCCTTAAAAATGAGGCACGTTTGAGTACAATGCACACGGGCCCCCTTAAAAAAAATATTTTTAGGAATTACTGAATATGAGGGAGAAGCAAGGATAGTATGATAAGAAGTTTTCAGATTAGTTTAAAAGAGATGTATTTGGTCTAAACTATTCCAATTTCTGGTTTGTGGAATACATCTAAAAAAAAAAGAGATAAGATAAATTTAAAATATTAAGAGAAATTATTTCATAGGACAGAAAGTGCTGTTCAGTTAACAATAAATTTAATAAAAAAGAGTCGTTCATTCATTTCTTTTTTTTTTTTTTTATATATAAATTATCTTTAAAAATGGCTGTAAATTGAATTGATGGAGCATCCAGAAAGGAGAAAATAAAAATTATCTTTCCCTTATAGTGTCGAGGTTTCGAACAGATTGTGATGATGAGTATGATCTGTGCTCGAAACCTCGACACTATAAGGGAAAGATAATTTTTATTTTCTTCTCTCCCTTCCGCCATTTATTTATTTTAGTAACATGACATTTATTTTCTGAGGAAGAATTTACTATACTATATAATAATCCGAAAACGTTTGCCATGACAGGCTTCTCATTGGCTTTTGAGAGTCGCGTCATG
>JAAAKE020150370.1:0-12746 GCA_010014785.2 Anisolabis maritima | reverse complement strand
ATGAAAAATTTGAAAAATCCTAAAATTGTTTGCCCATATTCATAGTCGCCCGCAGACTATATTTTACAGAATAAGTAACCCCTAAGGGATAAAAGTTTGGCCACACCTGATATATATAATGAAAAAACGAGCATCGATTGCTTCCTGTCTCGGAGGCCACCTATCCGAGATTCAGTCGTGGTTGGCCATGCTCATTGGCTATGATCTCTATGGCTGTTCTTTTTTCCGGCTAGGCCCCCGATCGTTTATAGTCTTCCATATCTTTTCGTTTTTCATCTCTATTCTATCATCAGTAAATTGAGGTTAGTTAGACTTTTCGGGATTTAAACATTCTCTTTTATATTAATTTATACTAATGTTGTCAATTTAATGCATTTATTATTTATAAAAAGAATATTCTCCCAGTGTGATTAAAAATTTATCTATCTATCAAATTTATCGTTAACGATTTAAAAGAGGAACAAATGTTCAATAAAGTTTTTTTTTTAATTGTAAACATGCATATTTTTCTATTTAAAAAAAAAAGAAAAAATTTAATTATAAACATCAGCCATTATTTTTCATCGTTTTTTGAGAACCCTTTGAAGTCTTTGTTTCCTTAACAAAGTTTAAAAAATATGAATGCTGAAAAGTTATTCACGCCCCACACCTCCTTGTTGGGGCGGCACTCAATAGGTTACGTATTATTAGAAGGCACAGCTTGTATATTTTGGAATTGGTTTATTAAACGGCTGTCATTTCACTCGACTAAAAATATTTTAAAATATGTAATAAAAATTTCCATGACCTTGTCTTGAATCTAGATAGTCTTATCTGGCTAGAAATTGATAGAAATTAGTTCCAATTAATGATTATTTTTATTTAGAAAAGCTCTGGAGGAATTGAATGTATCAAAAATACACTAGTGAGTTGGTCATTTGGGTTGCCTACCTTCCAATAAGCAAAAACGAACGAATTCAACCTGGAGTAAAAATTTTCTCAATTAAGGATAACTCAAAGTCTAGTAATTATATAATTTAGGGCGTTAGCTAAATCCAAAAGTCATTTGCAAATTTTTCTTGTTTTTTTTTATTTAATTTAATTTTAATCAATTCAATAGATCAAGGTGTTATTGTTCCCCCTCCCTCTCCATTCTCTCTCTTTCTATCATTTGACCATCTGGAAAAAATCAGAATTATTGGATTGTGATTAGTGACAAATTGAACAGCCGGTTTTCATCTTTTAATTAATAAAAATTAAAAAAATAAATATTTTTTAAGTAGAATACTAAAACTGAGATTGAAAAATGATAAAAAAAAATAAAAATTTAAAAATAGATTTGAAAATTTACAAAATACTTGTCTTTTCTTTGATACAAGAAAAATAAACTTAATTTAAAATTAACCTAAACTTATAAGTTTAGAGCTCACTTTTTTTTTTTTTTTTTAAAGGGTATAGTTCTTAATTCAACTTATAATTAATTGTGATAAGAGAGTGTTTAAAAAAAGGAAAATTGAATTACTGAGGCATATACTAATAGGAACAAAAATAAATGGGGAATAAAAATATTCGAAATGTTTGAATTTTAAGGAGCCTAAAGTCAAAGTTAATTATATTTAGGAGATGTTGTTATAATAAAATTAAATTAACTTGTTAGTTATGACCTGATTCTGAATCTAATGAATGAATGAAATTGTATCAATAAAGAATTTAATTTCTTTTTTATTTTGTTTCATATATATATTAATTTTTTTTTAGGTTTTTCGGCATCTGAGGCCAATTAGACTCCATTCATATTTATTTAAACCAAGTGGTAGCCAATATAATTTAAATAAATCTTGTATTAATAGCAGGACGGAATCCTTTGGATCAAGACCTCTCTCTACCTGTTGAGCTAAAGGACAAGGACATTATTAAATTTATATAATAATATTTTATGATTTCAAATTTCTGGTGTTTTAGTAAGAAATATGAGAATTTTTTTGTAACACTGTCATGATAGTCTGATACTATACTGATACTATATGATACTGATGGTGCAAATCAATCAAAATGCACCCCTAATAAGAACTACTAGTCATTAGATTAGGACATCATGGATATATTCAGGAGAGAGAAAATTAAAGTAAACATTGTAAAAACTCAAAATAAAAAAAAAAATGGATGAATATCCCTAAAAAGATAAATGAAACAAAATTTCTCCTTTAAAAAAAATTCTACCTCCCTCTCCTCCAAATCTCTATGCTACGTTATCATATAAAATACGTTTTAACGATGTCACAATTTGTTTTTTTTTTTAAAAAGCAAATAGAAAATAGATTCGCATAATTAAACATGGAGATGAGGATTACATCTTTGAAAAAATTAATGGATTAATAATATGAAATATTAAAAATTATTTATACTGCTGTTTTGAATTTGAAAACGTATCCTTATAAAAAATTTATTGTTCATTTTTGAATTCAAGTATCATCTACGGATAAATCCGAAAACCCTTATTTGATAGATTGCTCTCACAAAATGTTAACATTATTGTGAAATACCTTATTTTGTTTTCTCGTTGTTTTATAGCTGGAGTGGGTAATATAAAAGAGAAAAAAAAATAACGAAAATTCGATAAAAGAATACCAACTTGTTTACTTTATTTTAAATAAAAAATTTTTTTTTTGAAGACTAATATGATTTTTTATTTTTATCCGCATTGGATATTGATTTATTTGAAAATAGAATTTATTTAGAGTAGTTATCTTTATAGTTTTTTTTTTAACGCATCAGAGGCCATTTAGACTCCGTCGTTATTTATTTATATATTAATTGATACCAAAAATACATATTGCATGTTTATCGCTCAGAATAGGAAGCGAACCAGTGACCTTTGGTAAGTGAGGCGAGACCTCTACCCCCGCACCAAAGGACAGGGTCAGTTTTTATCTTATTTCATGATTAGCTGTGAAAACTCTACTGTGAGATGAAGTATTGCTCAGTCTTAAAACTTTATAAAAGAACGGGGTGTCAATTTTTTAATAGTATTTTTGATAAGATCTTAATTAATTGGGGAATGTTATTTAAATTATAAATGTCTCCTTATTCTTGGAATATTACCAATCCAGGTTTTGTCGGCTATAGGGTTCTGGAAGAAAGCCAGGCTGAGAGCTCAGGAAGAGTTCTCCTCAGAATAGTCAAAGAAATGGAGAAAAAAAGTTCAAAGTTAACTAACAATTTAAAATAAGGAAAAGATTTTTGAAGAAGAAATCTTCTTTTGGAATGTGAAATGAGCCCTCTACCTCTACTCCAAAGGACAGATCAAGAAAAAACAATTAAATAATGATCAAACAAATTTTAAATTAATTATTGCCCCTTAAAATCTACCAAACAAAAAGAAAAACAAGAGAACAATTCTTCTAAATGTAAAGTGAACATAAGAGAAATTATTATGACACATAGATGGCGCCTCTAATGAAAAATCCATATGATTTTTAAAAAGTACCAATCTTCAAACGATATGTTGATTTCATGACAATCCGACCATTAGTTTACAAGTTACAGTGGTTTTAGTGACGCTACTTTTGTTATTTTGAAAGCAAAGCAATGGCTTGATAAGTGTTATGGGGACTCTGCTCCATCGAAAGCCACTGTCGAACGTTGGTTTGCTGAGTTTAAACGTGGCCGTACAAACACCGATGATACTGAACTCTCTGATCGCCCAAATTCGGCAGTTATTCCAGAAAACATAAAAAAAATGCACAAAATCGTTTTGGAAGATCGTAAAGTGAAGTTGTCTGAGATAGCTGACAACTCAAAGATATCAGAAGGCAAGTGTATACACTATTTTGCATGAATGTCCATGAGAAACCTATCTTCAAAGTGGGTGCCTCGCTTGCTCAGTGTGGACCAAAAACAGCAACGCGTCGATGATTCAGAGCCCTGTTTAACCGTAATAACCAGGATTTTTTGCGTCGGTATGTGACAATGGATGAAACATGGATCCACCACTATTCTCCGGAATCAAATTGTCAGTCAGCTGAGTGGACAGCAGCCGGTGGGACCTCTAAATAAACCTCCTTCGTGACCGTTTCGCCCATCTGGTAGAAATGCGGCGATATGACATCGCACTCACTTAAGTCGACGCTCAGGATGTGGATATTGGCCGGAAACTTGGTCTTACCAGCGACAGGGGTTGTGGGTGAGCCAACGGCCGTTCGTTCCTTGGGTTCACTTTGGCATCCATGGTGAACATTTTTTCATCAGAGAAAAACTTAATGCGACCAGCAGCTTCATGTTTTAATGAGGACAGAAGCAACAGCTAAGAAGCAGTGGCTAATTCTTTTGAGCTTGGGCGCCTCGGAGAGCATTTGGCAAACCTTGAAGACGTAGGAGGTATATCTGAGATCCTCTTGAGCGATTCGAGGGACGATCGTTAAGCTCACCCCCAAGACGGAGGCAAATTTCCGAAGCGAGGTCCCCAGAATCTGATTCCAAAATCATGTCTTGAGCTCTTCGGATGATCTCTGGAGTCCTTGTTGATTTCTGCCTGGCCTGAATTTTCCTCGCCGGAGTGGAAGAGCCCTTCTTGGAATCCTCTGAGACTATGTATCTCTTCACAACGTTATTTACAGTCGATCTTGGGTACCCGAAGAATCTAATAATTTCGGTAGGCACGAAGGCTTTCTATAATCGCTGCTCTTCTACCGTATTCCATGCTTGGGTTGACGAGCTCGGCCATTCTGGGGTTTTGAAAGTCTTACTGACAAATTTAGCTAACTTTAATGTCAACTAGCGCCTACCCCTGAATTCAAATATTATTGAAATTTCAAATACAATTTTGTCCGGATTCTAACGGCTCACTCTGTAGTTAATAGTTTAATAAATATAGATTATTTATTAATAAATAATTATATATTATTTTTGTTTGAAACCGTTCTTTTATAATTTGAACTTACCTGGACCAAATGATTAAGTTACTAGTGGATCTTGCTAGCGGAGGAGCTCTGTAGCAATTAATCATAAAATTGATTAGTAACTTGGTCATTTAGATTGCCTACCTACCATCCAGCAACAAAACGAGAACTAATTTATGGTAACATCAATATTATTTTCATTTATTACAGACTATACTCGTGTCAGTTTACGAAAACCAAGTTGTTTTTACTTATATTGAAAATAAAATCAAAAATAGGGTGTCTAATTATTTTTAAGAGATTGCAATTATTTCTATTAAAAAAAAAAATATATAATTTTTATTTAATTGCAGAACTTTTTAAAATAAAGAATTTTGTGCCATTCAATAAAGTTTCTATGAATAATTTCATTTATCATCAATTTAAAAGAGATACAATGTTAATTAATTTGAAATGGCAATAGAGAGAAAGTGAATGAATAAAGCAGGTGGGCGGGAAGTATGCAAAACGATGATACAATAATAAATACAATATACATGTATAAATAAATTTCATCTCAATTTTTAAGGAAACGATCTGAAAGTATGAAACTAAGTTTTTTTATTGTTGTTGTTGTTGTGCTTAGTGCATCATATAATGCCACATTTCTATTTTTTTTTAAATTTTTATAGGATATTCAGTACTTATCATACTTGCTTTTAAGAATCAAGTGTGATAAATGATTTAATGTCAAGTAACATAAAATGTGTTATCCCAAACAAGAGGCCTTGATTGGGCAACCATTCTGGTACTCTATTTAAAATAACTTCACTACTTGTCGAAGGAGGAGTGTTGTGCATCACTGACCAGTGTTCGCATTTGAAGTGAGCCGTTTTTTTTAATCTAACAACATGGTGATTACTACAGCAATGACTTTGCTCAGGGCGCACTCTGCATTCTCAAAATTAAAGTTATATTTAAAAAATACTATTTTATAGGACTTTCAAAGATATTTTCCTTTTTAAATCTCAAATAAAAAAATCATGCCTAAAGCCCTTGGGAATGTTTTATATAATAGTCCGAACATTTAGGTTAAGATTAAATTAAATCCAATTTTTTTAATTTCCAACTAATAGTGACTTTTCTAAGGTGATTGGCTGTGACTGTAAGCCTTCCTCAGTGGAGCTAAAATTACAAAATAATAAAATTTTATTACTATATTTTATTTCAATAATATTTAATACAAAAAATGTAAATTGACTTACAATGCTAAACAAAAGATTGCCTTAGAATTGAATTTTTTTCCTTTTCTCTCGTTATTATTTGTTTGGATTTTTTTATTTAACCTTTTCTCGTCTTGTTTATAAAGCCTCCTATTCAGCGTTATTCAGCGTATTTTTTCTAGGTGAAATTTATTTTTGTGTGGTTTTATTTTATTTTATTTTTTTAAGTTTTGATACTTAAATCATCCTTTGAGATCAATAAAGTATAAAATTTTCTTTCAACTTCCGCTTTTCTTTCTGCTCTTCTCTCTTACCCTTTGGTTTGTTGTGATCCGTTGTGTGGAGGGTCAAGAAACAACAGATAAATGTAAAGATAATGTTTGTCAAATTATTCGCTGTTTTTTTTAATCACTTTTGAAAATTGTTCTTTTGATGGGCACATCTTGTTGTTTGAAAAGCAAATTAAAAAAATAACGAGATGAAGTGATCAAATTAAAACCTCTGCTCTAGGATAATGGATATAAATTTAATAACTCTAATAATCAGTTGATAATAATAGCTTTTGAGTGTTAGATACATGAGAAAAGCCAAATCAATAAGAACGCCTTTGTAAAGCCATCTTCTTTAATTGACTTCAATTTCGCCCCAAACTAGTGTTTGTATTATCATTTGCTTAAGTAAATGAATGTTTGCCAAGTTTGCACAAATATCCTATTAAATATGGCCTATATGTTATCTATATTCAATAGCAGTTAGTTTAGCCTCTAAATGTAAAATTAGACTGAAGGGATATTTAGAATCAAACTTCTAAAGTTTTTATCTTAAGTCGTCTAACTACAATGGGGTGCATAATCGTTCGTTTTTGCTTGTTGGAAAGAAGGCAATATAATCAATTTCCAACTGGAGTGGACCAATGTCTGGGCTTTAATAAAAAATTTCAATCCATATATATAATAATCAAAATAATAATTTTAAAAAATGCATGCTTCAATACTTGAATTTTTGTGGATGCAAACTGTTTATTTTATTATTAGAGCTATGATTTTTCCGCACTATTATATATAATAGCAAGAAAAAAGTATTATGATCAAGAAAAATTTAAACTTCAATTTTCTAGGTTTCAAGTCAAAATAATCCCAAAAATGCAAAAAAATATCTTATGGTGCGTATATGCGTAGTTTTATTTTGGCTAATAACTCTGGAACCACTCAGAAAAGGATGCAAAGTATTAAAATTTCAAGTGAATCAGTCCACAGGAGACGGTAAAAAAAGGCATCCTAATATTTAAAGCATTTCAATTATCTTAGTTAGCTGAGCCAAATATTTTGAAACTCGATAATAATAATTAAGACGTTTGTCTTCAGCCCTGGAGCAATTTTCATAGAAATCTGTTGATTTATTAAAAAAAAAAAAAAGTTGCTGCGTTTTTGGAAGGTAGGTAACCCAAAGGACCAACTTGCTAATCGATTTTTCGATTAATCATTTTTGCGATCTTACGCGAGTTTAAGGTAAATATCCTAAGACCCGAAAATTATATTTTCTAAATTTTAGGCAAAGTTGTTCCCAATCCATTGAAAAAAGGTTGAACACTGCCTTAATTAATTCTGAAATCAATCATATATTGATTATTATAACAACCCCCATCAGAGTGTGTGGAAAAAATAACATTCACTTGTTAACCCATCTCTGTTTATTCAAATTGAAGAATAATTTTTTTGTATTGTATGCCTCTCCTACCCCAAAAACGATACGTTTGTTTTTTTTTTCTGACTGATAGGCTCCATAAACCAAACAACATTTCAGGCGGTTTTATGTCATAAATATTTGATGAAATCTTTTTATCTTAATTTATAAGAAAAATTATTGTGTTTAGGGAGAGGGTAAAGAAATAAGTAAGAGAATCAATGGAGTTAAGTAAGGCTGAACCTTGGATGGATGTCTTTATATAGCATATAATAAAAGAGAAAATAACTTTGAGATTTTACATTCTATGAATACGTGAATCAAAAGACGTTTAATGTTTCGAAGATAATATTCAAGAGAGAATTTAATTTATTAAAATATTTTTCCTTTCACAGAGAAAACTGAGAGGCAAGTTAATTCGCAGAATCAAGCACAAAAGCCCTAAAGGGAGAGATATAAACAAAAAAAAAAAAAAGTATCGCAAAAAAAATCAATGAGTCTAAAAAAATGAGTCTCGCAAAATGGTCTGTCTATATGTGAACAAGATTTCTCAAAAACGAAAAAAATTTTATATTTATGCTAGGCCTTTGCCGCTTTCACCTTAGCTTTTGCATAAAATCAGTCAAAGAATACAAATAGTTTATTAATGTAGAAACCGCTCTGTTTCTTATACAGGCATACAATACAAAAATACTTAAATAAATTGGTATTCAAATGGCATTAAACGACTATCTAAGGGGTCCGGTACAAAAAATCTGGTATGACAATACTCAGCTTTCCTTACCTAAAATAAAAGAAAGTTGTGTGATGTGGGTTTAGTCATACCAGATTTTTATTATATATATATATATATATATATTTTCTCCTTTTTTTTATAATTCTATATATCGTATTATTTGTAAATATTCATTTTTTTTTTATATTGAAGTATATATGTAAAATTTATATTTGTATAAAAATAGTGGCTCGCTGAATGGCTAAACTGACGGCCGAAAAATAAATGAAAAAAAATAAAAAATTTTATATTATAGTATATATAATGCATAGAAATTTATTAAAATAAGTGAAAGTAAAATTGATAGGTAAGTCATCCAATAATAAGTCCCAAACAATAATAGAAAATTACAAAAATTTATTTTGGCTACCAATTAATATACCAGTAAATAAATAAGGACCGAATCTGAATGGCCTCAGATGCCGAAAAAGACTTAAAAATAATAATAAAAGATAAATAAAAGATAAAAATATAATTGGTTTTACAAGCTCATTAAATAAATAGATCGAAATAAAATATAAATACATATAAATAAATATTCATATGAAAAATAAATCATTACAAGAAAAATTAACGACAAAAAATAAAAATTAATATAAATCTAAAATTACATATATCAATGTGTAAGATAGATAAAAATAAATCAAATCAAACTATTATTGAATGATACCGATCTTTCTGACTGGCAGAGCTTATATTTTGGAACAAGCATATGCATTATTTCAGGGATCTCCAGAGGGATTAGCAAGTAAACAATTATTCCACTTATCCGTGTGAAGGTCGGAAGAAGCACCCGTAGTCGACAAGTTGCATTAATAAAGGGAACCAAGATTTTCTTCTTTTTTTTTTCTTAAATCATAGAACCGGCCATTTCCTTATTCAATATTATTAGTTTTATAATAAATTTGTAAAGATATAATACCACTTTATGGTTCCTTGAAGATTAATTTAAGATTCAGGGGATCCCTTAAATGAGGGTATTTTATGGATGAAGAGAGGGATCTTTCTTTTTGGAATTTTGGACATTCAAAGATTCCCAAAGAATTTTAGAATTAATAATAATAGATTTTTTTAACATGATTTTTGTCTTTAATCTCTAATATATAAATAGCCAGGCGTCCAACAATGTCATCCGAAAAATGCTGGAATCTTATTTGTTTTTTTGTAATATTAATCTTTTTGTTCTGAAAAGATCATAAAAATGTAATGAATATAAATGAATAAGTTTTATTAAAATAATTTATAGTCAAATGATTTTTTTAATTCCTTTAATCCTGACATCACTACAGTTTACTAATCCTATGATGACAAAACTTTAGAGGAAAGAGATGTTTACTTGGTTTTTTTACGAGTTTGCGGAAAAGAGAGACTAGGAACAAACTTTCAAACAAAGTAGCCTAAATCTATCGATTTAAAAAGAATTTCTCTATTTATCCTAGGGATTTAACTATCTTTTTAAGGACAAATTTCCAAATAATAAATAAAGAATTAAAGATTCTACTACAACTACTTGTAGTGCTATTATTATTTATTTTTCAAGATTATAAATCTCCTCTCTTATGGGTTAAAATGTTAATATATAGTATAGGAATATATGATTTTTTTTTTTTTGAAATTGGGTAGACTTGGATTAAAAAGTAATCATTCAAAAATAGGCAACCCTTTAATCAGGCACGCAGCGATGATAGTTTCCTCCCAAAGTCAGGCGCGTAAATGTAAAAGAAACAAATTTATAATCTATTATTTCAAAATAATAATGATTTATTTACTATAGAGACCCTAGTATTACCATATATAAATTTAAAAAAAAATGTATTTACATTTGTTGGGCGTAAATGAATATTTGTAATTTTAAAAATAATTGGACAGCTTATTAAACACTTGTTGATAATTAAAATTTAAAAAAAAATCCTTAAACGTTTTACCTTAATTAAAACTTTTGTGATTGTAGGTAGGGTTTAGATGGTTGCCGCCCTGTATTGGAGAGACTCACTTAGGCCAATAATGGCCCATTGTGATACCACTTGGACTTCTTGAATTGAGATTATCTCTCACTTTCTTACCCCAGGAGGAGATTTCTGGAAGAGTTGGAAATAATTTTTTGTGCCAAGCCCGACTCGAACCTGAGCTATTTTCATATTCTAGATTCGTAATCCGCAGCTTATCCATCTAAGCCACTGTCTCCTTTGTGGCTGAGTGATTAAAAAAATTTAAACCTAAATTTAATTTCTCATTTTTTCCTTTCCTTATAATTATTTTTTCTTTTTTTTTAATTTTTAACTTTAAGTTGAATTTCAGACCCATACTAAGGTTCAATAGGCATCCTTAACAAAGAAGGGTCTCTCAATACAGATATTATCCTATTAGAGACGATTTCAATGATAAATTTTTTTTAAAGATGTAAGGAACACAATACCTTTATTATGGAATAGATTGATGCAGCCCATGAGCAACTAGACCCGAAAAGAAAAGAAATAACCCTTGAGAAATCTGAAGATTATAATTAATAAATCTCTCTCCCTTATTTTATATTATTTTGACTGTAAAATTACAATTCCAGAAAACTCCTTTTGATACATTTAGCTTATTAAAACAAAAAATACCATAAATAAAAACAGGTTAAGATTAAATACAAGAGAAGGAAGGGAATGATTTTTAGGTTTTCCGAAGGACATTAAGAAAAAAAAAGGAGGGGAAAGCGTTTGTTTGCAAGGGTTTGATCAAAAGTAGCTCGGAGGAAAATAAATACTGAGAGCTCGGCTGTGCTGCTAATAAATACACCAGACATAGCATGCATGCTCAAGGAGAGAGAGAGAGAGAGAAAACGAACGATACGAACCCAATTTTATCGCCAAAAAAGATTTATCTGCAAAGAAAACTTGAATGTAAATAACGTTTGAGTTTAATGACTAACCCTAAAGGGCTGTTCACTTGAAAATTTATTTGTCATTATTTGCCATTCGTTGAAAAGTTGAATGGACGACTACTTAGGAAAAGAGAAAAAATGGTGTTTATTGACAAGTTAGCAATTTATATATAACAAAATGTTTTTTTTTTATTTTTTCTAACAAATTAGTATCGTCATAATTTCTAACTTGATTTTAACAAAGGAAGAATTTTATTTATCTATTTATCATTTATCTTATAATATATACTTCAATTCCGAAAATATAAATTAATCTATATTATTAAAAAAAGAAAATAATGAATTGTTTTTTCTTAAACTAAGTGTGAAAAACTATTTTATTATTTTTTTTAATATTATTAAAATTTATTTGATAATATCAAAAACGGAAGATCGAGAATGAAAAGTTTAGTATTCTATAATAAGTAAAGAATGAAAACTTAAGATCTAGGAGACGGGACATGTAGAAGACTTGGCACGGGATTAAAATTATTTTTTTTTTTTTATTTTTAATTTCAATTAATTTCTGGTTCTCTGCTAAAATTTCCATATAAAGATATAATTGTTAGATGAAACATCAGTATGTCGCATGAAAATTTCAAAAAGGTTTTGTACTTGCCATCTAACATCAAATGATTCGCAAATGTGCTAACCGATTAAATATTTAATTATTTTAATGTTTCTAAAATTATGAATTTTATTTATAGATTTATATTCAAAATATAATTAGTTATATAAAATAGTATACATTATATTTTTATTATTAAACTTTTGTAACGTAATAAAGTTTTATTCCAGTGATGGAAAAAATTGTTTTTATAAAATTATTTGGCTAATTATATTTTTAATTATATATCTATAAAAAATATTCATAATTTTTGAATTATTAGAATAATTAAATATTCAATCTGACAGCACATTGCGAATTCAGCTGGAAATTTTTTAAACTTTTTAAGAGATAGCATTTGTGTGTTCTGACTTCTTAGCTGCTTCCAATAGAGAGGCGTTAACGTTTCAGTTGAATAAGAATCAGAGGAAAGAAGTTTTTTTTTCATAACTCTGAGTACAATAATTCTAGAGGAAGCAATGAGTTCATAACCTTCTTATGATCATTTTAAATGTATATTTGATTGTTTAATTTAAAAAAAAAATTTACTCCTTAAATTAACCCCTTAATTAAATTTATTGAGAACGATTATTAACACTAGCAAACCCCTCAAGATCTCACAGATTAGATATTTATTTGTCTTTACTACCGATCTAATCAATGGGACTTAATCCCGGTGTGCAGTTTTCAGTTCACT
>JAAAKE020150348.1:0-12747 GCA_010014785.2 Anisolabis maritima | reverse complement strand
GGAAATTTATATATATATATATATTTAAGGTACTAGTTTCCTTGTTTAATTCTTCTTTTAAATTATAGAAAATGCGAGTTGGATGAGTGGGTAAATGTAAATTAATAAAATCAATTTAAAGAAAGGTTAAAAAAATATTTTAAAATGGCCTATGAACAGGCGAAATAATATTTTTTTAAATAAAATTTGTTTTATTTGGGTAGTAAATTTTATTTTATATACTAAAAAAGATGTGAATTTGGGAAAAAAGAAATGTAGATTTGATTTATAGGATTCATTATAAATGTCAGTTGAAATTTTCTAAATTGATAGTTGATTCTGTTAACTGCTGTTATAAATACATTTATGGGTAAGTATTTCTTTAAATTTTGATATTATTAAATATTAATGTTAAAAACTAAACATTGATATTTAATTAAATTTATTTATTTTTGTAATTAAAAGGATCAATGACTAAATGAGTTGTCAGGTATGATGGAAAAAAATATTAAATTAATTTTTTTTGAAAAATAGAATTTTTGTAGTTTTAATTATAAAAATAAATAAATAGTATTTATTTAAATCAAAATCAAAATTCTAAAAAAATTTATGTCAATGTTAAGAGGTTATGTTACTCGATTCAATTAATATAATAGTAAAATATAAATATTTTTCGTTTATATTATAATTGAATTTGGGTAAATAAACAAAATGAATAAATACCTGGTTGATTTGAAGTTGTTTTTTCGAGTCTGTTTGTTTGTTTGCATCTATTGACACTACTTAAATTTCCTTTGTCCCCACTCTCACTAGTGGTGGTGTGGCGACTGCGGCGACTGTCCGAGGCCGGTGAGTGGCCAATAGAGGAGAAAAGTCATAAAGTAATTAATTCAATTTAACAAATATTTTGAATCCAAAGTCATATGATGATCAAGGAATAAGTAGATATAAATATTTTTTTAATAATATTAAATTAAATTATTTTATCCTGTCCCAAAGGCAGTCATAATTATAAAAAAGATCTAATTCAGGGAAAATCAAATAAAATAAGGTTGAACAAAAAGAAAGCTTAAGGATTGGCCGTCATCTCCATTAGTGTATGGGTATCGTCCAATGAAAATGTATATTGTAAGGACCCCAACCCCGTGACTAAGGATAATCTTGATAACCTTAATATACAAGGGATGTGGATTCGGATCTGCAGCCAAAAAAGTTAAAAATTTTTTCAGATACTAATTAGTATAAAAAATGGCTAAATAACAATTATAATATAAATGAATTATTTAAAAATTATATCACACTTAAAGTTTATCATTCATCAGATGAAAAAACCTTATAAAAGACCGCAGCATAGGGGCCGTTACTAATATGCCTAATTGAAACCGTCCTAAATTATATGCAATAATTTTTATAATTTCTCAAAGATTTTATATCAATCGAAGTATGGAAAAAAAGCAACAGTTTTCTCCAATCTTGCATAATTTACACATCGCAGCATCTTTCAGTTAAATTCAATTCTATATGTATATTGTTTTTTATTTTTTTAATTTTCCTAATTTAATTTTTTATAAATTAGAAATATTTTTGGAAATTTAAATGGTGGCTTTCAGACAAACAAAACCGCCTTTTATAAAATTGCAATGACATCAATATATATATAGTTATTCTTCGAAAAGAGCAGATCGAAACGTCTCCGAGATCGAGAAGCCTATAAGGGTTTTATTTTGGCTGGTCTTTATTCTTGGGAGATGGCAGGTTCAGCCAAAATAAAAGCCAAAATAAAAAATAAAAGCATTTTTGGAATTATCTCTCACTAACCCTTTAAAAAGTCTTAGCTTAGGCAGTGACTACAAATATTTGACTCCACGCAATTCTTCACAATCGTTTTGTTTTATCAACCCTTTTTTGTGATAGCAAAAAAAAATTCAAAGTTGTGTAATCAGATATTTTTTGCGGTTTTATAGAAAGATAAGTTTGGTTCTTTTATTTTTTAGATGAGAGACTCACGTCTAAAAAAATAAATTAGAAAAAAGAAAGAGTGAGCTATTGTTTTTTACTTATCTCTCCTTTTCTATTTCAAAGGGCTTTTATTTATAATTAAAGGCTTAGACACTTGTCTTTAATGACAAATGGCCTTAGAAAGAGGATCGATGTGTTTCAATTAAAGTAAGCCTAATTATGGAAAATATAAGAGTAAGAGAATGGTTTGTGTACAATATATCAAAACAAAAAAATAAAAAAAATAAACCTACCCTTTTTTTTCATTCTGGATGAGTAGAAAATATTTCGGTATGGTTCCATTTGTTATTTTCTTGTGACTCTTTGTGTGTTTCAAGTTCGATTGAAAAAGCTCACTCCTACAGTAATGCAAAGAAACGTTGGATTTTTCGCTTTTCATTTTGTTTCATGATTGAAGCTCTGAAAATTTTTTATAAATTAGAAATATACAAATAAGTAAAAGACAGAAAAACTGTTTAAGAAGGCTCAACTTTATTCAAAAACACTGTCAGCAAAAAGTTTGCTGACCAAGAGTAACATAAGGAATTCTCAAACAAGTCTTTTCTGAATCACAAGGAAAGATTATATAGCGCTAGTTACTTTCTCGCTGTTTCACTGTCAGCTAAATCTTTTAGAGCAGTTGTCTCCACCTATTACCATTTTATTACCGCACCTTGTCTCTATTATTCCGAAAATAGTACATTAGAGAACACAACTCAAATTTGTTTAATTCTGGCAAATTTGAGCTTTGCTCTCTTTATTACAAAAGGCAAGATATAATATTAATAGGTGGATATTTTGCTGCTGTTCAGATGTTCAAAAAGTTCATGAAATATGGAAGAGGTTTGTCAGTGATTTCAAGATTTTTTTCTCTCTAAAGAAAGAGAGAAAGAGAGATGAAAAGGAAAAAAAAATTAAATTTAATTCTGTTTATTTATTTAATAATTTTTTAAACCTACTAATATAAAATTTAGGTAGGTTTCTGATGGATCAATAATATTATCTTTAGAGTAGACATATATATTTCGACATTTTGACTATTTATGATCCTCTGGAACGAGACATTTGCACCATAGATCATGAGAGGAAGAGCGAGTTCTTTTATGAGTGAAGTATTTGCTTATAATTATGTCCAATTGGATGAATGGTTGTGACAATGCTAGCGCTAATTCTGCTAAAAACGTCATATACCATGATTTATCTTTGGAAAAAATTTTTAATTTCATTTTTTAGAGATGAAATGCTTACCGGTATAAATTATTTAGGAAAATACATAAAGGAACTCACTAATTTCGATTAATTGCTTCGGAGGTCTCTAGATCGGACCACCTGTACTCATTTGTTGATTTCTTGAGATTTAATAACTGTATTTTCCACTCTAGTGAAGCTCTGGAACAATATATTAATTAGTAAGTTAGGCATTTGAATTACTTACTTTCCATCAACCATATATATATTGGATATATTCCACAAAAAATTAAAAATTGAAAATATTTTAATTTATTATAAAAGATGATTAATTGATCAATTAATTAATTATTATTAGAGTATAATTATTAGAGATGATGGAAAAATTTCTGATCGGTGGGTGTCAACCTAGAATCGCTTTGATTGTCAACCAATAGGCGAAAACAATATTAAATTTTTAAAATGTTTTGATATACATAGGCAATTTAATTTGAATAACATTTAATTAAACTCTATTTTAAAAGCTTTTCAGCTTGGCAGCAGCACTTGATATGAACTAATATTAATGATCTTGTCAGCAGCCCTTGCATGTTACGAGTTCTTGGCTAGATATTATTAAATCTATCATTTTTTAGGGATTAATAAATTCACTCATGTCAATAAATAAAGACAACAAAAAAAAAATTTTGTATTTTAATTGTAAGTTACAAGTGTTTGTTTGTTATAACTCTTAATAAACATAAACTCTATTTTCCTTTGGGAAAAAACCTTACCGATTTAGTCAACAGTCATGGGTTATCTCTGATTTTTCGGGATATTGTGCGCATGTTCATATACAATATTAACACTTCCCCTGGCTGCGCCAGTGTATGTTGTGTCCCTATGGACAAGTTTTCTCATGCTTCCTCTGTTGATGCTGATTATGTATATATTCATAGCAACTTTTTATTATAATTGTATTTGCGTGGATTGTAACTCTGACTGTTCGATTTGACTTCTCTTTCCTTTAAATTCGATGTTCTAAATGACTACGTCTGAATAGGCGAAATTTAAGATAGTCAAAGTTAGAGTAGAGAGGAGAATGCAATGGTAAAAGCAAATCCCCTTCGAAGTCGAAGAAACTATTCCAATTAAATTAAATTAAAAAATATATTGAAAAGCATTTTCTCAAATGAAATATAATTTCCATTTCTTTTGATTTCTTTTAGATGGAAGAAAATTCTTTTTTCTCATCACTCTACAATTTTCAAATCAATTTTCCTTAATAAAGTACTATAATATAATAATGAAAATAGAGTTGATAAAAGGAGCTTTTTTTTATTTATAAATGAATTTTCAAAACAACCACCTTAATTTTATATACATATATAGTGTATATGTCATCACAAATCATGTAAATTTTAAGAAGTCTTCACTCCTTAGCCTAGAGGTTAGAAATATTGACATTGTCCATATTGATAACCTTAAAAGCTTAGGAATGTGGATTCAGATAGTATTTTTTTTTTTTAGTCGGCATCTGAGGCCATTTAGACTCCGTCCTTATTTATTTCTATTAATTGGTAGCCAATATAATAAAAATAAATTTTTGTCGCTCAGGACGGGAAGCGAACCACTGACCTTTGGTTTGTGAGGCGAAAGCTCTACCTCTACACCAAGGGACAGGGTTTTTTTTTTTTATTATTTATTATACCCATTTAGCCAGAGCCATTGGGTTTATAAACTGCATTACAATTATATGTAAATACAATAAATATAACAAAATTAACATAAAAAAAAACTGATACAAAAATAGAATATATAGAATGACGCAATAGAATAAAAAGGTACTAAAAACAAAACGAATACAAGAATAAAATGTTAGTCTTTTTTTTTCTTTTGAAGAGAATACACCATTAGAGTATAAAAATAAATATTAAATTATCGTTGGCGTGACGGCTCACCTCCTTTATATATACTATAAAATTGGTTGCTACGGGCTTCCGTTTCGGTCTCAATAAAGGCCATCCGCAAGGTTCAATAAAGGTCAAAGTATATATACTCGTATAATGAGATAAGGCTTATGACAGAAACTATATATAAATATTAGGTTTGGCCAATCTGATTAGTGATCGATCAAAAGATCTACTTTTGTTTTAGATCTATATACCTATGTAAATTGACTTTTTCATTTTTAAAGTTTCCATACTGAAAATTTATTATCATTACCTTTGTCTGAATACAAATACCAAATTATGAACGTTGGATGGAGACATGAAGATGCAGACTTCCCATTTGTAACAAGTTAATAAAATCTAAATTTCCTTTGTTTGTAAGTCAATTATATAGTCTTTATTCACAGTAAGTAGGACATTTCGGTCGCTACTACAGGCCTTCATCAGCCACAATTATTAAAAAAAAAGACTTATAAAAGACAAAATCTGGGCATTCATTAATTTTTACTCACAGATATATATTTTTTAGCTTCGGTCCTTGATGTCAACAATAATAAAAAATATATCTGTGGGCAAAAATTTACGAATGCTGAAATATTGTAATTTGATGTCTTTTTTTTAACATAATCGTGACTGATGAAGGCCTGCAGTAACGCCAAAACGGCCCCTCCTTAGGCGATATAATTAGCTTATGGAATTTTTATTTGTCTTATATGACAGCTTTAATATATTTTGAAAATCTAAATCTATATTTTTTATTATTTATTTATTTCCCAACTTTTCAAATAATAAATATTAATTTTGCAATTTAAGTTTTTTAAACTTAAACTCATAAATTGAAAAAATGAGGCACTCGCGGGAGTCGAACCCACGTTTTCCCGTGGTTTACGCCCGTGGGTGTTGTAACCTATAAACTAAGCACCTCTTATGAGTTTAAGTTTAAAACACCCACGGGCGAACGTGGGTTCGACTCCTGCGAGTGCCTCATTTTTTCAATTTATGAGTTTAAGGTAAAATAACTTAAATCGCGAAATTTATATTTTCTAAATTTTAGGGAAAATTCTTCCCATTTCACACTTAAATATTATTAATAAGAAATCTTGTTGGTTTATTACCCCATCCCTATTGTCACTTATTAATGCACAAGTTTGAATCTGTTAAATGTCAAGATTTTAATAGGTAGATTTATATAAGAAAAAAAGGCCGATCATATATATACAGAAGTTGGCCAGCGTTTTACTTTGAAATGCATTAAAAAGATTAAAGTAATTATTTTCATAAAATTTTAAGAAAAATGTGGCTACAAATAAAAGCGTGGGGCGCACATTAAAATAAAAAAGTCATTTTTAGGAAATTAAATAAAATTTTCAATGAGAATCTCATGGTTTTATTTTCAACAATTTTAGTTCCCTGTCCCTTGGTCAGGAGCTAAATGTCTGACTTCACGTACCAAAGGTCAGTAGTTTGCTTCCCGTCATGAGCGACAAATATTTATTGAAATTAATTTGGCTACCAATTAATTAAAATAAATAAGGTGGAGTCTAAATGGCCTCAGATGCTGAAAAAGACAAAAAAAAAAAAATTTTAGACAAATAAGTTATTTTCCTCTTGTTAGTGGATTAAAAAAAGCCATTTTTATTTAATTTAATCTATTTAGATTCTTGAATAAAATTCTAAAGGAACGTATTTTGTGTGAATCATTTAATTGTTATTTTTTCATACGTATATGAATATGCAGTGACATTCGAAGGGTAAAAGTATAGACTTTCCAATTGTTGCTTGTAAAATTTTTTTTTCTTTTTTCAGTTCGGAGGCTCGAACTTTGATTATATTTGTTCATATTTTTTTGTTCAGATACAATTTCGTTTGAAATATGAATTTTTTTTTATTTTACACTATTTTATCATTAATAAAGCGATTTTTTATTTTATTTATTAATTGTTATATTATATAACAAATGTTTTTTGATAAATTTCACATAAAAAAAAAGTGACTAAATAATAAATGATTTCTCCTTAAAATCGCTATTCATTCACAAGTTGGATGCTCGAAATGGTTGGAAACCGCAGGAGGTAAAAAAAAAATAATTCTACTATAAAGATAAAGGATTTTAGACAAGAAACGCAATTTATTCAAATTCCAACCATCCCGTCATTGGGTCCTTGGCCGTCATATATTCTACGTCGCGACCAATTTAATTGTAAACGAAGTTTTTTGTTTTTATCTGAAGGTGTCATCTGCCGAGAGATGTACGTCCTGTGCATGTCACCTGTTCTTTAGCCGTACATAATCATTCTCAAAGCGTTCACTTTCTTCTCAGCGTGAGAGAGAATATAATTGGATGATTGGTTCATTCTCAATTGATCTGATCCAGGCAGATGTTGGCAAATGGAAATCTATTTACAGTTTTTGTATAAAAAAAATCCGTACAATGTCAAATTAGTATTATAATCGGTATACAATTTTTTTTTGCAATTGACAAGATGAAAGATGGATAAGAATAAAAATTAGAGGTGATCCATCAAGGCCCTTTTTATCATAGATAAACTATCATAGATCCCATACTAAGAAAAAAAAAAAAAAACAGATTTTGGGATTTGATAATGATTAAGGTAGCGAAAGATATTCGAGACATTATTAAGTTGTTATTTAAGTTCTAAGGTAACCGAAGAACAAACATTTTTTCACTTTCTACTCTTAGCCAAGGAGCAAGCAGATGGGGAGGCTCCTCCCTCTCAGATCAATAAGCGTTGGCAAAATTTAATTCTATTAATATTTTTAAAAATTAAAAATTTGCAAACCTTAGAGATTTTTGGGAACCCTTAGTTTTACAGTTTTCCTTTATTTAAAAAAATATCTATTGAACGAATAGTTTGTTATAAAACCAGCGACAAAATCAAAATGCCTCTCCTACGACAAGAAATTCGTGGTTTTTTTTTTGTCCCCAGTTAGCCTTTGGCCTTCTCAAAGTTAAAAAATCATTTTCGCTATAACCTTTGAACCTACTTTTTATTTGCTTTTTAATTAAAAAAATGATAATTTCTTATTTAATTGTTTTATAATATAAATTAACCTAAAGGTCATTAAGAGGTCGAGGATTTTTCTTCCTTTTATTTAAATTATAAAATCAATTTTTCGAATGAATCTTCAAAAAAAAAAATCTACTTTTAAAGAACGATAATTGAAAATTCAAATATTATTATCAATAATCTATTTATCTTGGAAAATAATCTCGATAATCATAACCATAATATTCAATTCGATATATTTTCCCAAGCAAAAACAAGAGACTTTTTGAAATGGAGGAGGTCAGATGAGAAGAGGCGGCGCCATTTTCTTTGCCTTTCACAAGACCAGGAAATGCAAACGCTTTTTTTTTTTTTTTTAACACAGCATAATTACTCTAGAAGCTCAATTTCCCATAAGTTTCACAAATCTGCCAATCTTTCACGATTTATATTAAAAGCGAAAATAACACCACGCTGGTATTGCTCCCCAAATACTCATCATCATCATCATCATCAGCCTCCCTCCTTCCTTTCTCCCTTACTCTTTTAGTGAAACAATCATTGACTTGTTTAACGTGTGAATAAACGAGTCAAGTCTTGAATAATTCCGCAATTTATTCCATTAGAGAAACTGTCAAAGTCTATTTGAAGAATGTCACGGTTTCTTAAATCATAAACTATATATCTAATGGATAAATAATAGCAACAATATAATCATATAATTTAACCAACTGTTTGAAAATGTTTAAAAAAGGAATGGGAAATTTTTATGCTTTATACCGTATTTGATACAAGGAAGTATTTCTATTAAACTAGATTATTTATTTATTTATTATTATTATTATTATTATTATTTTCCCAAGCAAGAATGGGCTGTTCTTTCCATATCTTAAAAAAGTCAATTTCTTTTCCCTTATTTTAATTATTAAAAATATCCTCTTCGGAATCACTTTCATTTATATATTCTGATAACTCTTTAAAATAGGGATGACAAATCCCAACTTCTACTACTAACTAATAACAGGAAAAATTACTTTGCCATCGCCAGTTATCCTAGAATGAGTTTTGGTCATAAATATCCATAGTTTTCATTAAATATATTTTGATTTACAGCATATGATTAATAAATATGATTAAATTGACAAATGGACAAAAAATGTAGGCCTATATAATATAAGCCTTGTCCCTCTGTACAGAGGTACGGGAAGGGTCTCTTTTCACTTTCCAAAAGTCACTGAGAGACAAAATTTTATTTACAATTTAATGGCTATCATTTAATATAAATAAATAAGGACGAAGTCTAAAACCTCAAATGACTTTAAATATATATATATCTAATTGTTATTTGATATAAGAGCTGGCACTTACTAATTAAGAGAAAATATATAATTTTTTTCTTATTATCAAGGATAAAAATAATAAAATCAAGTTAGTACTGGTTTTCTTCCTAAACCGGACCTTTCCATCAAACCTCAGTCCATGCGACGGGCCTGCCTGTTATTTTGGTGATCGCATCGTTTTCTTTTTCAAGTCAACCCCGAATAGGGGAAACAATAAGATGAGGAAAGAGAGGAGGATTATTTGATTAATTATAATTGAATATATTAACATATTTATCTCGTAAATGATATTTCTTTCTTAATATCTTTGTCACATTTTCATTAATTATTCCCCACTTTCTTTGATATAAGTTAATTTAAAAATGAATATCATCCCAGAATGAAAGAGAAATCCTTTTATCCTTTTAATAAATACTCTTCTCAATTTCATAATATGCAAAATGCAAATAAATTCTCTATTTAAATGGATTTGAAATATAAATCGGGTTTTAAAAAATTCATTAGTTATGTATTTATTCATTCATAATTGTTCGGACAACTTTCAGAATTGGAAGAGACATCTAAAGAAAAAGAGAAATCAAATATTTAATTTCTTTTATTATTTAAATGATATTATGTTGAAAAAAATCTGGGTTAAAGATTCCCAAGATTATCCATTTCTAAATAAAGAAAAATAATCTTTGAAAATACTATTTAAAGTAAATAAATTTTGGTCCTGTCTCAACTATCCCGGTGATCAACTTCAAGATTTTAACACAAATCTTGCTCACGCCTTGAGTTCGAAAAAAATGCTTTTTCATTTCTGTATTGGTGTGAGTTTGTCTGAGTGCCTGAAGACATTTATATCTCTATTTCTTAAAAACTATTAGGATTTTAATAAATATCGTTAATTAATAGAACCCTTCAAATCTGAAACGAATAGTTTATAAATTAATTAAAAATTAGGAGTAAGATCTGCTATTTTTAAATTTCCAATTAGCTAATTATTCTCAATAAAATTTTCAAATAATAGATTTAGGAAGTAGAGAGGTGAAGCGCCTCTCACTCCCAAAAAGCATCTCCGGGAAATGGCCACTAAAAACCAGAATCCGTCGATGGGGTTTGGTGTGTGGCAACAGTGCACAATGCAAACAACCGGGATATAATTTTTTCTAGGATTTGAGGGTTTTTTTATGACTTTAAAATTAAAGGTTTCTCCCTCGAAAAAAAATATATCTAATACATGATTAATTAATTATTTTAAAATTGAAAGAAAGGTCTCTGTCTTCTCAATAAATATATATAACACTCTTAATCACTTGAAACTCGAGTGTTTGATGAAAAAATTTACTCTTCAACTCTGGATAAGGTCCTCTTCAGAAGGAAAGAATGATCCCAAAATCATTTGGGCCTGATCTGTTTTTTTTTTTTTTTTTTGCAAATATATAAAAAAATTTTGTTTCGTCTTCAAAAATAAGAAATTTGTTTATTCATAACATCTGTCAAATTTTGAATCATTTTCGTCTCTTTCTTTTTTAAGAAATTTTATTTGAGATATTTAAAGGCCTTAAGGGTTCGTAAAAATTCAATTGCACTGCCGGGTGAAGAGCCCTTTAAACCATATGTTGGTAATATTAAGACATTTGTGTGATAGAGTACATCTTAAATAAATAAAACTTTTTAGAAAAAGGAACTTTTACTTATAAAAAAAAATCATAAATTATTCAAATTAGGTATTATTTATTTATATATAGACATGTGGTAATATAATTACATTTTGACTTTATAAATTTGCATAATTATGGCTATCGGCGCGCTTCTACAATCAATATTTAATTTTTTTATTTCGAATCATATTATTTGGAAAATGTGAATCTTAAAAATAACTTTTTTCATTCTATTCACTTCAAGAATTCTCCAAAGACTTCATTGAACGGGCATAAAGTGAAAGTTTATAAGATCCCCTTTTGAAAAGGATTTAAAAAAGATTCCGGTCGATTGAGATCAACTCATTAATGATCAAATCATATCATTTTTTAAATATTTTTCCTTAGGATTTTTTTATATATTTTGCCCTCAACGCATAGAGAAATACTTATATATATAAATAGGATAATACATACAAATTTTCTACTTTCTATTAAACAAATTAGTTTGATTTCAACAAATGTCTAACGCATAATTGACACGCAATTCGTGGTTCAACGCCTACGCAAAAAGTCGGCGTTTACAGTAAAAATATCCTCCCAGATGACTTTGACACGAATTGAAACCAAAACGACCCTATTCGACTGATTTAATTAAACCTCAGCCCAGAACCAGATGGAAAATATACCCAGATCACCCAGCATGCAATATGTAGGCGGGTCTTGGCTAAGAGGCTCCTAAAGAATGTTAAGAGAATTAATAGAATCACATCAAAGCAAAATATATGAGAATAAAATTTTTTTTATCTTCCGGAAATGATTGTATGTACTAATAGTTAATTAACAATACCAGTTATCAGTACATATTTATTTAAATAAATTGGCAGCAAATTATTTAAAATAAATTTCATTGCAAAGCACCCACATTGTCTCATCCTTGGAAGCGAATATTTTTTACGTTTTTTTTTTTTAAATATAAGGGAATTAAGTAGGCTTAGTAATTATCCTTCTTATTAAAAATTTGCTGGCTTATAGACCGTACTTTAAAAATATCTCGATTAGATATAAATAAGAACAAAAAGAAGTATACTATCCCCTCAAAAGTAATTGGACAAACTGTATGTTTTGTTTCGTCTTAAGGGATAATTAGGAAAGCCATATGAAATTCAAAAACATCAAATTTCAGAGTTTTACCAATTATTAAATTTCATGTAGGTCTTCTAATTTTCCAATAAGACGAAACAAAAAAAAAAAACAATTTGTTGCATTACTTTTTTGGGGGATAGTATATCGATATAAAATTAATTTTATATTTCTCAACAATTATGTATTTCTAAATTTGAAATATTGTTAGCAATATATTCTTCTTTATTACTCTATAAATTTTTTAAAGTTAATCTAGTCTTGAAGAGCAAACAGGTCATGAGAAAAGATAAATGAATCAAAGGCGAATGCAAAAATAAAAATAAAAATAGCCAGCCTTCTCGTTTGAAAATATTCCACATTTATTTCCTATTCATTTAGATGACTTGATTTAAAATTTATTCTCTTAAATTTATATTTTATCATACATTGGTTAAATACTTAAGCAGAAATAAGCTACTTAGAAATATTTTTAAATTCTTTATGAATCATATAAAATATCCGAGTCTATGATATAAAAATATAATTTATATAA
>JAAAKE020150347.1:0-31389 GCA_010014785.2 Anisolabis maritima | reverse complement strand
CGCTTACAAGCGCAATTAACCAAAGCAGAAAAACACTATTCTCGAACAAGACAACTTTATAGTAAAAATGTCGCAGCTGCCGCTATTATTTTATTGGAAAGTTTACATTCCAGTCTTGCTTAATAAAGTTACTTTTATATTCAAACAAAATTTTAATCCAAATAGAGAAGGGAAAATTTATAAATCCCAAAAAATGCGTTTTTCCTGTGGAAGTCTTAATAAAAGCCCAAAATGGTAGGCATTGACATTAAGAAATAAAGACCTTTGCAAAGTATATTTTGTAAATTAATGCCAAAATGTCTTATTTGTAATAACAATATTTTTAAGGAATTTTTTTTCTCATGAAGGCTACTTTGTATTCCTTTTTTGATATGCTAAAAAAATTTTTTATTGAATTTTTACTCTTTTCGGCAACTAAGGCCAATTAGAATTTACAATTTACAAATCTATATATTATCCCCTTCATATGTATTTGGACCACCTGTATCTTTTGTTTTGACTTAATGGATAAAAGAAGACCTTAATGAAATCGAAAAATAATAAATTTAATAATAAATAAAACATGAAATTATGATTATAATTTCATTATAGCTTTCCTAATTATTCATTAATACGAAACAAAAGATACACGTATAGTAGGTCAAAATAAACAAATATCTGTTCGTCGATGCAATCCGAGGTTCAGCACAGCATAGATCTTGCTTAACAATAAAGATCTTTTCTGGACCTTTCTCTTCACTCCGGTCAGGAGCGCCTCTGGTGTAAATTAAAATGCAGGCTAAACATGGTTTATTATTTTTTTTTTTTTGAGAAAAAAGGAGCAATGAAAAAACTTCTGGATGTTAAATCTTGAAAGAACACGTTTCGGACAAAATTTATTGATCGAACATAGGTGATTATTGGTTGTCTAATTGCATCTAAAGTTGACATTTATTTTATTTTTATTTCAACAATGTTTGTAATGAGTTTGCATTGCTAGGGTGAGAATATATTTTGTAATAATCAAATAGTTTTATAAAAAGTACTCTAAAACCTCTAAAATTTAGTAACACAATTACTTGGAAGGAAAAGTAGAACATAATTTTTGCATTGTCAGTGAAGTTGATAAACACCATAAATAATTATATATGCTTGCACATATTCCTCAAAAATATTGATATGCAATTTGTGGGCACATTTTTTTTTCTATTTCTTATTCAGAAAAAATTATTAATTTTTATTTTGAATAAGCTTCCTTTTTTTTTATAGGAAATTCAGGTCATTTAAACTTTAAATAATTCTATTGTCCTATAGACTTTATTAACCAAAGGTCTCAAACTTTTTTAGATAAGCACCTTTTCCTCAGCAGACAAGTAAAATACAATTTAAAAATATGAATGGATATTCTGAATAAAATCAATCTGAATAAAAAATTATTTTTATTGGTGGATTAATATTTTTTTTATCTTTCAGCACCGGATGCCATATAAACAGTGAATTTAATTAATTTATTTAATCCGTTCGTATTAATTTCAATTAATTGGTAAGCAATAGAATTTAAGTGGATTTATACTTTATATTTATCGTTATTAAAAGAAATCATTGAAGATGATTTTGTGAAATTGGAAAATGACACGAGCAAGTGTCACTCATTTCAGGTTGACCAATTCTAGTCAAATTCTTGCCGTTATTCTAAGGTGATGATTAAAATTTATTTCGTCGTTATTGGTTCGGTTTTATCTCTGGAATTTTTGCATTACTTATATTACGTCTATTAAGAAGTATTCGTATTACATGCCTTTTTGAAAAATAAAAATATATCATTAAATTCCTTAATATTCTAAACAAAAATAAATGATGGGAGGAAAAAATAATGAATTAAAAAGAAGTCTTTAGAAATCTGATCCTGCAGGAAAGGAATTCACATCCTCTCTTGGGGCAAATAGGGCAAAAGGGTTATGTTAAGATGCATAAAGACGTGTCGGCATAAGTACAAAGGCAAATGATTGGCAAGCCCCACAACAACAACAGCACAAGAGAAGAGGAACTCTTTTTTTTCGGAGGCTCAAGAGGAAGCCATGTAACGAAAGATCGACGGCCCCTGATGAAGAAGAAAAGCAAACTGGACAATGGCCGGTGGTGGGAGCTTAGGGTTTAAAAGGGAGACAAGGAGACGCCTCAAGAAATTTTCGGCAAATTCAAAGACCTTGCCCTGCAGGGCTCGCTAATTAACAAGCAGCAACCTCTGACGGAAACTCGAGATTAAGTTTGAAGGTTGCCGGCCCCTCCCTCTCATGTCCACCTGTAACAACAGAGGAAAATTATTTGCAAGGAAAACTGCAAAAAATAAACACTAAACCAAAAAATAAAATAACAAAAACACATAATGAGATTTGTAATTGGTTTTTCAAAAAATATATAAAGGAATAATCACAGATGAAATTGGGGGATACAGACAACGAATTTAACGAAATAGAATTATATATAGGCAAATATTCATTGATCAGATGAATAGATGCCCAAGGAAAGATAAGTTATTTGATGGCTGGCATATAATGATGGTCTAAGGCCGTAGTTCCAACCCCCGCAGGGGGGCAATTTTATTTTTAAGGGGAGCAAATAGAGGATTATTTATTATGAGAATAAATGATCTTTTAGGCTTCCTCCATATGAATAGAAATTCACTTTTGAATTGGAATTTTATGTTAAGGGGGTCAGAATTAGAGATGCTTAGGCGGAGCAGGGCCAAAATATTTTGGGAAACACTGGTCTAAGGCCTGATAGGGGAGAGAGAAGAAGAGGAAGCGCCCGTATTTGTTCGGTTAACTCGTAATTGCCGGTAATTTATTCAGACGAAAAAAAAAATATTTAAATATATCCAAAAGAGATTATTTTATTTTCTAATATTTTTAAAATATTAAGTACATCTACAAATAATTTTTACGAGAAGACCTGAAATGTCTCAGCTCGTATTTTCTTAAAAAAATTCCTAAATTTGTTTGACTCTAGCAAGAAGGTTTAAAAGATCACAGAACACGCCAATTTATATTTGATCTGGTTAGAATTAGAAGCATATTTAGGTAATCAAAAAGTTTGACCAGCTGGTTTTGCTTCATCATCAGGGATGTCATATTATAACAAATTCATTTCCTATTTGTTCCAATGTTCAAGGGCCATTCGATTCCATTTGCCAGCTATATATACTGTAGTTAATAGCTCTTATAAACAGTGAGTGGGGAAGGGGAAGGAATCTGTAGCAAACATTTCACTTTCCCTGATGATGATAAAGTGAAACTTTGATGAAAATGGATTCAAATTTAATTTCCAATAAATTTTATATAAAGCTCAATCATAAATAAATAACGCAAATTTAGATAAAAAACTAAAAAATTGCTAGAGTACTATCCAAGAGGTTTACCTTATTCTTCCTTTATTAATCAAAGGGCATATCATATTTTCAAGAAGGATTTCTAAAAATTTTGAAAATAGACCACAAAGAAAAATGTTCTCTTAGTTCGTAATAAAGATTGCAATTCAACGAGATTTTTTCTCGGGAGAATAATAAATAAAAACCCTTCCATTGAAAAAGGGAATTATCATTCTTATTTTACAAAAATCCCGCCTCGTTTTTGACATCAGCAATTTAAGTTTTTGGCTAAATTTAAGTCGATAAGAGAACGCCCCTTCCATACATGATGAAAGGCTTACTTTGGGACCAAAACAGGTGGCATTGTTCAGGCTATTGTTAACTGCATGGGGACAGTTCTTATTAATAATAAATAAAGAAAACGGCAGGTAGATGGAAGACTCTCTGCGGGAGATTACAATTATTATTATTATTGTAGAAAGAAATTGTAAAGTTGTCTTCAAGGGGAACTCTATGTAATTTGTCACCCAAAAAGGGGTTGGTTGCCCCGGTCATTTAATTTGGTCCAGGGAATGTATGTGATTTATCCCGGGGGAAGCACAATGCGTCGCTTGATTGGGGTCCCGTGAGAACCAAAAGTGACGTCAAATTCAAAAAAAAAAAATTAAGAAACTTCTCTGATGAAAATGTAATTAAAGTGTTGGGGTGAGTAAATAAATCTAACTATCGATTAAAAATAAATAAATAGACAACACCCTTCCCTCCAGAGAAGAAGGAGAAAGAAAAGGGGGTTGTTTCCAAGTAAAAGCAAAATTATGTTTATCATCCTTAAACGCGCAGCGCACCCTTTTAGTAATTTGTCCCTTTCAGTTGACTATTTGTTTTGCTGAGTCAGTTCCTCAATCAATTTAAATAAATAAATAAACATTCATATAATATCTCATGTTATCTAAAATAATAATAATAAGGGATTGATACAAGTCTTAATATGGAATGTTAATCACAATAATAAATAACGATATTAATACAATTTCTTAAATTTCTTTAATTTGAATTTCGGCATCTGAGGCCATTTAATCCGTCAATATTTATTTAAATTAATTGGTGGCCAATATAATAAATTTTTTGTCCACTGCAGGGAGTTGGTCCTAAGATCACGGAACAAGTTCAAAAAAATAAATCATCTATGAATCTCTAAATATTTATCCCCACTTTAGAACTAAAATTTCCTCCATCATAACAAGTTATCTCTTATCGTCTCTTTTTCTTTAAGAATGCGCCGTCCATTATATCTTTCCTATCTTGACGACATTCTGGTTTTCTATGAACAGACCTAGTACAACTCTTCATTTTTTCAATTAGGCGTTTTGTCTATAAATCCGGCCCTAATAAAATTTATTAATATTTAATTTAATAAAAAACAAAAAGAAAATGAACTAAACAGCCACATCGATATAAATCTTGGAAAATTTGAATGGAAATCGATGCAAAAATTAAATCTTAAAATGTTAATGCCAAAATGACCGAATAGATAGGTGGTTGACGATCGAAGCGAGTAGAAGCTTAATTTCTACTTAATTCAATTTCTCAATAATCTTTTTATTCCTATATAGTTACAAATATCGATTCATATATGAATTCATATTTTATATCTGAAATTAAAAATATACCCTTGTTCGATTTTGATTCTATTTTTAGATGATGAAACATTAGTATATTTTTTTAAAGGGTTTAAAGTATTAAATTAAATATTTAAAGCACATGATATTAAATGCATTCATTTAGTATACTGTTTATAAAAAAAAAAATTAAGCTCTGAATATTTTTATAAAATCCCAAATGTGATAGAATGTTTTTATAGTAGATTGAAATTAAAGAGAGACTATTTGCAAAATGGATTTTGCAATGAATATGAATATTTAGGATGAAAGGTGTGGGTGGAGACTCATGCGGAGGGATTTGGATAAAAATACAGGTGAGTGAATGTGGGAGAGAAATGCGAAAGAATTATTTCAACAATTAATTAATTTTCTGTGAGCAAAAAAAAATCCCTTATAACTTTTCGTTATATTATTAAAGGTCATTTACATAAATCTAATAAAATACAACATTACTATTATAAATGTGAGACAGGCTTAGAGAAAAGATATTGTAATAAACGTTTAAGCTGAAAAAATAATTCAGATAAAATTTTATTATTTGAATCTTTTTTTATTAACTCTTTATATATTCTCATTCTTTTTTGAAAGATGAATATAATCCCCCTTCCTCCAGACAATGAATCTAATGACTGGGTATTTCGTGTTGACTAAAATTGTAATTGAAAGACACCTTTTTAAAGTAAACATCTTTTATTTTTAGTAAAATTAGGGATTTATTTATTAATGACATCAAATGTGCACTTTTTTATTTATTCGCCATCTGCAAATAAATAAGCCTTTTAGAATTTATATTATAATTCTGGTTTTTACTCAATTTGAATTTTTTTTCTGATGAACAAGTGAAGCGTTAACCCTTGCTCTTATTTAACTCCCTTCTCTTTCTTCTCTCCCCTTCTTTTTTTTTTTTTTTTTTTTTTTTTTAAAGATGATTCTCGATGTCCACATCTTTTAACCTTTTGTTTTTTTAAAATATGTTATATAATAGAGTGTAAAATATTGGATGTATATTTTTTTCTTTATTAACTAAAAAAAAAATTTAGCCAACATTTTAATATTTTTTTATAAAAAAATTAGTTATAGAAAACTAAAATTCTCTCAAACGATTCTTCATCATCGACTTGGCTACACGCCGGTTCAGAACGCGCAAATTTTGGGTAAATCTTTAGCATTCATTCAGTGATCTCGTATTCTAATATTTATGGGATGAAGAGGAAATAGGCTCAGTTAACGGAATGCGTTCAGATCCCAGGCAGAGGTTGCAAATTTATTTAAAACATTTGAATACCAATTGATATAAATAATGTTAAATATGCCTAGATAATGTGTATCATTAAGAATATATTGTGTATTATTTAAAAATGGCCTCGAATACCGAAGACTCGAATACTCTCTCGCGGAAAAAATATATCAAATTTAATACTTTATTATATTCTTTTTTTTTTTTAATTTTTATTTCATAATTCGGTGATTTAACTGCGAACATGGAGAATAGGACATTTATTTAGTAATATTTATTATATATTATCGAATGTATATTTTTAATCATCCTATTTTTTTTTTTTTTTTTGATAAAGTGCCTTTTTACTTTGCCTGCTTTTCAATAAAATCCTCCCCTGCTCTTCTTTTTTCCCATTGGATGTTGTTGTTATTTGAGCGAAAAATCTTCACACGAGGTGGGACAGATGCGGAGGCGAAGATAAGATTCATTTATGTCTTTAGTCTGCATGGGACAAATATATCTCCTGAATGTTGTGGTCTACGCATACTAAAACTATTTAATATGGTGGTGGAAATGAAAACAAGTGAAACATGCAACTGACTTTCTATGAATGTCTTCTCTAAAGTTATATTTAGAGAGAAATATTCACATTATAAAAAAAAGTCCGGTATAACTAACTGCACGTTACATTACTTTCTCTTGCCTATGAATTAATAGCTAAGAGAAAAATCGCTGACTTTTAATAACTGGAAAATAAACCCAAAAGGCTCAGGATACTTAATGATTTCATTAATTACTTTTTTTTTTTTTAGAAAAATTATATAATATCCCAAGTAAATTTTTTATTAGAAAAGTTGTGTAAATTCTATACAAACAACTTCCCTCTCTCTCACGCGCGCGCTTTTTTTTTTTTTTGCAAAATTTATGAGTTTAATTTGACTTCTCTTTTGCCTGTTTAACTCCTAGTTTTTTTTTCCCCCAAAATATAGAAACTTAGATCATATATCTATATTCAACAAGTAGGTAAATGTAAAACTTTCAACAGGGCATGTGAGAGAATTTTTTCTTTTTATTTTTTAATAAAAAAATTTTAAATTGCTACCTTTTGATTTATTATCATGATTATGATTGATAATTATTATATTGCTTGAAAACTGACACTATTTTATTAACCTTCAGAAGTAATGGCATTCATTCCTTTACTTTTGTAAAATAATAAAACAAATTTAACTTCATATCAACATTTTAGAAGCTGATTTAAAAAATTTCTCCGCACTTTCCTGAATGAAACTGTAAAAAACCAAAGATAATACTTTAGATAAGTTAAAAATAACTTTTACAAATAATCCCGAAGATAATAATGTGGGTGTGTCTGATAAAAAATTTTAAAATAAACTTATGAAATGAATATTATGCTTTCTCTTTATATATTTCCTGTTAGATAAGAATGATCTGATAAAATTAAATAATTGATAATTCTCTAGGATTACTTATGTAAATACTTAATATACCTAATATGATTTAATTCGAATCTCTTCTTGAAAGAGAAAGAGATTAAGTGTCTGTCATGTTCAGGCAGGAATCCAAAAATTTTTCAAGAACGTGGCCTCTTCCACCTAGTCTGCAGGGGTCGGCAAAACATGGCGCTTTAGGGAGTTACTTACAGGTGACTCTGAAGCAATTGAAAAATTGTGGAGGGGCTCAATTTATACAACATATATATTTATATATATAAAGAGAGCGAGAGAGAGTTCTAATGTGTTTGATTTTATTTTATTAAAGCAAATTTAGTATTAACATATATGAGATTGATTATATTTTAAAAATAATCTTTAGGACCAATGGGGGGGGAAAGAAGAATCTGCAAAATCTTTGTGCACTCGCAATTTTTATGATTCGCCTAGCGTGACGTCAGCGAGGGGAAAGGTTAACTTCTAAAGGCTACACTACTTTTGGCTAACGAGTCTAAAATATGGCGAATAATTGTCGGGCGGCACAAGTTTGACACTTTTCAAAAGTTATTGAAGTTGATGAATGAATGGAATGATGAATAAAATTAAATAAATTTCTTTCTCTACAAAATATGTTTAAATACTATACTTGGGATTAAATTAAAGCAAATCAAACCCACCCTATAGCATCTTGATGAAAGAAGAAGGAAACATCCAAGTACTTTTCTGATTAGATTATTTTTTTGAGTCAATCCTGGTACAAATGTCAGAAAATCTATCCTGGGTTTCAGAAATTAGTTGCTGGAACGTAAGCAACCAAATGCCAACTCTTGATCCAAAGCTCAGTGGTTAAATATCCCTAGAAATGAATATCTAACCTGCATCATCCGATCCGGAGATGGAGTTGAAATTTTGCCTACCTTCCAGCAAACAAACTACAACTAATTTCCGCAACGCATGGCAATTTGCAAAGCCCTTTGTTTATTTTCACTCAACTCCTTGTAAGAAAATAACTATGAAATCCTCTTGATTCATAATTCACTATTGATGAAGAGTAAAATGTTTTAACATCTGTATGAATCACCTTAGAAATATAAAAATTCAAATTTTTTGTTTTCATAAGAAAATATTTCTTTTAATTTTTTTGTCTTCACTCATGTTGGAATTTCCTGTGACCTATTAGTAGTGCATGGTGATGGTTGGTTGGCTGGTCTACCTAGGCGTTTATTATCCTCGAGAGAGAGAGAGAGAGAGAGAAAGGGACGATGAATAATGACATCGAGAAGCTCGTCGTCGTCGTTGACGTCCTCTCTCACTCCCTGGAAATGGCCCAGGCCCAAGGGGAGAGAATGACCCTGACGTCGACGCCATCTTCTAATTAATGACGGCCGCCATTATGCGTATGCTAACGAGCAGACGAGTCGTCTGTCTCTCCCAATATATATATACAGAATGATGGTGGGAACCCACGACATTCAGTTTTAATATCAATGACGCTGATTTATGGGCGGCCGGAAAGCTGATTGATTAGACTAGTAGGCAGAGCCTATATGTCCCGAAGAAAACCCGACAAATATTAGGGCATAGATAGATAAATAAATATTCCGTTTGACAGACCAATGATTTATTAAGGAAAAATATAGAATAGGATGATTAAAACATTTTCAAATTTCAATCCTTCTTAATTTTGAATATTTATTTGAGTAAGATGATTACTACTGTTTATCAAAAGAGATAATTCTCTCTAGATTCTTTAATCAGCCAATTATTGAAAGACGTTTTCGTTTTTATTAAGATATTAACAATTAAATCTAGCTATCTATACGATAGACGAAATATATTTTTCCTCTTTTTTTTTTTTTTAGTTAATATACCCTCGGCTATAGAAATAAATGTCAAAGCCTATGATTGCAACGTCATCATGACGCGACACTCAATAGCCAATGAGAAACCTGTCATAGCAAACATTTTTGGATTATAATATACTCACCTTCAAAAGTAATTGGACAACCTGTATCTTTTGTTTCGTCTTAATAGATAATTAGGAGAGTTACAGAAAATTTAAAATCATCAAATTTCATAATTTTTTACCTATTATTAAATTTATTATTTTCGGATGTTTGAAATACATTATTATTCATTATCTTGGTGTTTACAAAAATAAAAACCAAACTATAATTATTATTAAATAAATAAACTATAGTAAAACAATATTAAATACTTCTTGCTGGCATCGTAAAACAATGTTCTAGTTTACACACATACACATACTTTTACAAACAAAAGAGAGAGAGAGAGAGAGAGAGAGAGAGAAGCTAATAAGCGTTGATGCAAAAACCTAATACACACAGCTTGTGTCTTTTGAATTTCAACTTTAATTAAAATTAGACCATTTCACTAAATTAGAAAATCACAAGGGAAAAACTCATTTATTATATTAAATAAAGAAAATAGACATGGAAGTTGCAACACTTTCCCGCTCTTTTTAGTCATCGCTAATCATCTCTCGAAATATAAGTCCGCCGCTTTACAACACTATCGAATTTGTCAAGTTGACTTTTATTTTTTTTTTTAAGTTATGTTATTTGTATAAATATTATTGATATTAATTAAATGAATTTAAAATATGTATTATATTGGCAACCAATAAATATAAATAAATAAATAAATAAATAAATAAATAAGGATGTAGTCTAAATGGCTTCAGATGCTAAAAAAGACATTAAAAAAAATTTAATTTAAAAAATAAAAAAAAAGTCAAAAGGATTAATTAAAATTCAAGAGTGTTCTGTCTATCATGCTTATGATCTTATATACAATTATTTTCCATTTTTGTTTTTTTGGGCTCTCATTCAACGAATTGTTATGAAAATTGTTCCAAAGCTGAATTATTTTCACTGAATTTCAAAAGATTTCGTTCAGCGGATGTTGAGAAAATCGTGTTGCGCGACATATTCTGGGGGTCTTTTTTACCGCTCCATGCAGACTGATTCGCTTCAAATTTTAAGTGCTTCTTTGTCACTTCCAGGGCTGTAAATTTGTTAAGTTTCATCCTTTTCCGATAAGTAGTTCTAATGATATAAGCCAAAATAAAAGCTACACACATACACTATACATATATATATAGTATACACGTATGCACATTAAGATGTTTTTGCATTTTTGGGTTCCTTTTGATCTGAAACGTAAATATATATATATATTAGAAACTTGGGATGGGGGAGGGTAAAATTTTTAAATTTTTTTCATCGATAATTGATTGGTGTACGGAGTAATAAGTATTATATTTACTATCAAGTAGAAGAGGCTCAAATTTGGTGAGCATATAGATGAACTAATCTCTTCTCTATTCAAATTATACTCTCCCTCTCATCAAGAGTCAGGCCAGCTTTTTTTACTTCTCACTCGTATCTTTGTTATAATAATATTCAAACAGCGATCAAAAACAAGTCAGAAAAAAGCAGGTACTTTTTGGGGTTTCACTAACTTGACAAAGAAATTAATTTATGGTTAATATTTTCTTTTTCAATATAAATACACTCTATACAACTAGATACTACGATATTCATCTATCATCATATATCAATTATTTTTTAGATGATCTTTGAAACGTATTGGGCCAAAAATTATTTGGGGCCCACTTGAGTCTTATGTTTTTTCTCATAAACAACTCTTAAAGATTTTGATGGACTTGTCCTTACTTATAATAAATTAGATAAATTTTAAGATATATTAGCCTCAAAATAGAGACCTTCAATTTGAGATTTTAAGGATTACATAAAAAATAGGAGAGATGATTGCCATGGAATCAAAATATAAATATTTTTAAATCTTATTTTTGATAATAAACAAAATTTTCTTTTTTTTTTTAGTCTTTTCGCCATTTTGGGCCATATAGACTTTAAATGATAAGCATACTCGTATATATATTTATTAATTACGGTAGAATTATCCAGGTACATTTTTTTATACCATTTGGTATTTAATTGATTTAAATAAATTTTCATCGGACTGTCTGGGGGCAGAACCTTCATCGCTTGACTTTTATAAACAATATTTGATTGCTTTTTTATATTTCTAAGTATTGCGTTTGAGCTAATAGGGGATAGGAATAGGAATGGGGTACTACTACTACTATTACTGTTTCGTTGCTGATATATTAATATATTATAAAGAAAAAATTTCGACACAAAAAATCTGACGTGACAGCACATCACATTACTTTCTCTATCTAAATAAGTAAGAGCGATGTACTCTCATCAGATTTTTTAAATTATCTTATTTTCTCACTCTGCATAAATTTATTCAATTTCCTTGCTGGATTTTTTGAATAATTGCCCTAGATCTTCTCTAGAGCGGACTAGGCATTCTCACTTGTTAAATCTACCTAGAAATTAACTTTAATGCTCAGGTTTGGATTTGTGACATTACCGGCATCTAATAAAATGAATGTAATAAAAAAAACTACATTATATTATTTTTCACATATATTTATATATAAAAAAAAAAAATTGACTTGACATACAAATTAGTAGCCTGGTGAATTTTCGCTCAAGAGGCAAAATGTAGAATTTTGTTCCTATGATTAATAACAAACACTCACACCAAAAAACATTCCCTGTATGTATATAATCCATCTAATGTCGACGAAGAGGGGAAGTTCAAAAACCATCATTAGTCTTGTTGCGAAGGTCTAATAAATTAGCCAGGTATATGGATGAGGTAAAGAGACGATATACGTATATAGCTACTATATGATATAGCGTGCGGTAAAAGCGTATATTTACACCTGCTAATCTATAATTTTTTTTTTAACTTATCTTGTACAAGCCACAAGATTGATACTTTCTTTGCATATAAAGTTAGTACGATATTCGTATGCTTATTTGTAGGAATACAATAGTTCAAATTCATACAACATTATTCTTTCTTTGTTTTATATTTTCTATATATGTATATGAGGATGGTGGAGGCGGGGTGGTTTTTATGCCTCGTGTCACTCAGGCTAATTTTCCCGATGCATAAAAGAGTAAGTACTTATACTTATTACCCCTCAGAAGACAATATACAAATTACTCTTTTTTTTTTTTTAAATATAACTACACATTTTCATTTAAGAATAAACAATTATTATTATTAAAAACTTTAATTCCTCATTTAACATTAATGAAATTAATTTCAATATATAAGGACGGAGTTTAAATTGCCTCAAATGCTGACAAAGACTTAAAAAAAAAATTAAAACAAAAAACATTAATAAAAAAAATTCTAAATACAAGATTATATGATTTAGTAATGCTATGAAGTCAAAAAAATTAATTTAACCTAATCTCTTCTCTTTGTTTTAGGTGAGTCAACATGTCCATCTAAATTATTACCAATATGCTGAGCACATTTTCGTAAGTTATATGCATGCATATATATATATATATTTATAATTAATTTAATAAACTAATCCAGTGGTTTCTAAACTTTTGATCATTTAGTAATTAAAACATATTATGCCACATTTCTGAAAAATTAGGTAGGCCTGGAAATCGAACTCCGGTCTTCAATCCATTTGCCGGATGTGTACCCTGACCGCTAGACTACCATAACAATAAAAAAACGAGTAATAGGGCCGGGTTCTTTTTTCTGAGCTAATAAATTTTATTTTATATTCTATTTGTTTATATACAATATTATTTCATAGACTAATAATTTATTATTTATCAAAATTTTGAAGCTCATGTCAGCCTTAAAAGAAAAATTTCATAAATAAATGAAATAAACTATTATTATAAAATATTATAAAATTCAATAGTTTCTAGAAAAATCTTAACTTTCTTCTATTATTTATCTAAATAAAAGATTTAAAAAAATGCTCCTCGGTGTATAATATTTGAACCTAGGGATATGCGGACTTTAATATAATTCTATTAAATATTTATGTTACCATGAGTTGCAGTAATTAGTTCGTTTTTGATTGCTAGAAGATAGGCAAGTGACCAATTCACTATTCTAATTCTTTCTCTAGAGTGGATCACGCATGGACACAAAGAAATAAATAACTGGACACGGAAGCCTCTTTAGAAGTATTTATTTATTTACTTTAGTTATAAGAGCGACTTTTCGGCCATTCCTTTCCCGTTTCAAAAACTTTTATCCGTGTAAAATACATTAAATTACAAATATAAATACATATAAACAATAAGAAAATATAAATAAATAAATAATATAGAATTATTAGCAAGCAAAAACGAACTAATGTAGACCTCCCATGATAGCTCTAGGTCTTTTCTATTTCATAGGATGATAGAGAAAATCAAGCAAACATGTAGATCATAGGTTCCCAAAGTGGGCAATATCGCCCCCATGGGGTTCAAGAAATGATTCAAAGGGGCGATAGTAGCTTCAAATTCAATCGAAGGGGCGTTTTATAAAAATAAAGGGGCAGAAAGACTAAGAAAGGACTAAGAAAAGTTTAACTTTTTGCGTTTGTATAAAAAATTTTTAATTTATAATTCTTTAAAGTGTACAATAAAAATTCTATTTTGTTATTTTCTTAATTTCGTAATTTTATGTTAAATTTGTTGATTTTTATTAAATAATTTTATTATTTTATGCTCAGAGGTATCTTATTTAAAATATAAGGTTTCCTCATATTCATTTGGGATAGAGAGATTACAAAAATAAAGTATCTTCATTTCGTTTTTCTTGTTTGCTCATAAAATATTTGATTTGCAGAGGGCGATAAGTAATTTTTATTTTTCAAAAAGAGGGTGGTAGGCGAAACAAGTTTGGGAATCTATAATAGACACTGGTTTAATAAAGGAGATGAAAAAAAAGGAAGGTGGTCAATTATCGCAGAAGCAACACTTCATTAAATACAGTTGTTCTTCGCTGCGTGGTGGGTGGATCGCTAAAGGCGTAACTAGTAATTTAATAGATTACTTATAAATACCTCCTTCAATCTACTCAAATGGAGATTTTAAAAAGTTAATAAAATTTATTACTTTTGTTTCCGTCGATTTCCAAATGATTGAAAAAATATATATATTTTGAAAAAAAAAAAAAAAATTCCATTGAATAGCTTTTAATAGCAGAATCCATTCAGTTAATTAACCGAGCATATTTTATACAAAACAAATTTTATATTGCATATTATTTTATATATATTTTTTTTTAATACTCTTTACTGCAATTAGCAGTAAAAATTATATTAAACTCGGTGGGGATGACTATATATATATATATATATATATATATATGAAGAAAGAGAGGGAGAGTAATTAATTCGCTAATGGAATTAAATCCATATACTTTCGTTCGTTCGTTATAAAAATTGTTTTTTTTTCTCCATTTTATTTTATTTTTATTTAGAGAGAGAGAGAGAGAGAATTAATTAAAATAAACGAGTATTGCTATCAACTTTTTTCTCTCTCTCCCCCCCCCCCCCTTTATTTTATATGAAAGGAAAACTATAATGCTAAATAAAGTTCAATCACATTTGTTTTTATTTCGAAATCATTACTCTCTGATGAATTTCAATTTTTTTTTTATTCAAAAATTCCTCTGAAATTTTAATTTTTATTACGATGAATATAAAAAAAAAAAATTATTTGCCATGTTTTAACTAAAACAAAGCATGACTAGGTCTGTAACAATCAGTTTCTGTATTTTGACAGTAGTGGCAAACAATAAATAAATTTGAGGTTAACGAGGGGCCCCGCGTTCTGAAAGGTTCGTAAAAATTATTACCAACTAATTCAAACATAGAAAAATTCAAAGTGAACAAGGCAAACAAAGATTATAAATTTAAAATATTTTAGAGCTTTCCAACGACATTTTTTTTTTGTCTCTTTTAAATTCGGGTTTCTTGTTCATGTCAGTCCAATTTGTTACTTATTTATGTCCAAATATGGTCAGTATATATTGGAAATACTTATAATGATATATACCTATTTAAGCAACAATGGTGTTGATTTATGGAGTAGCCTCGTTGGAGTGTGTGATGAATGATTATGAATAATGATTATACCGATTTATTTATTCTTCTTTTCGCTGATGAAATCGGCCATTCAGTTGAATCTGTTACCGTTTCAAGCTTTCAGCAAGAGTCTCCTTCCAATCGTTGGTCCATCGTGTTGGCGGTTCTCCAAGTGGTCATTTGCTTGGTAGTTCCCAGAGGCGGTTCTGCATATAATAGGATAAGAATCATATTTCAGATTAATTTTAGCCATAGAGAGGATTTGAACTTCAATTATCTTTACAGTGAAACCTCTATACTCTCAGGATTAAAAAATTCAAATTCAAATTCTTTATTCATCCAACAATGGTTTCCATCTACACCAAAAGCCATACAGGACGGATAATCACCAAAAACAGAATTCACATATAACAAAAAAAAAAAAAAAAGAAATAGCCTTCATCAAGTAAAAAAAATGCCAAAAAGGAAAAATATAGAATTAAATAAATAAATAAATAAATAAATAAATAAATAAATCTATAAAATAAAAATATATCTCTATAATAATAAATAAATATTTTAGTTTTAAAGAGGTATTTGGGATTAAATTAAATGCAAACCTCTAGGATCCAAAGAGTCCAGTATTAAAGGTTTCACTAATCGCCCCCTCACTATATTCTTTGAGGGAGGTCACTATTCTTTTGATCGTAGGCAGATGACCTTTGGAATATCTATATTATAGATATTTTTGCATGGTTATATAGAATTTGGTTAATTTTAAATTTAATATTCACACATTAAAAAAAATAATAATTATAATTATTCAGCATATTAAAATAATTATTTCTTTTGATTTCGGCTGCGTAAACAATTTGTTAAACAGCCATACGATGCTATTGTTGTTTTATTTAAAAACTTGTTTATGAAACCTATGAAATATTCATTTTCAATTTAGATAAAATTAAATATGTGTTTTTAATTAATAATATTTTTAAAACAAAAGAGATTTGAATTAATAAAATGTTCATATAATAAATACAAAAATAAATCAACATTTTAAATGAAGTGAAAAATAAAGTTCAATATAATATTGAATTAATGGAGGGATATTTTATTTTATGATATTAAGAATAAACTATTTTAATGTAAATTCATTCACTAAGGTTCATCTTACTTGCAGTTGCTTAACTATCTTTTCTTCATGGAGGTGGTATGGGAATTTTTTGACAAAAAAAAAACCCCTCAGGGGATATAAAAATATTGTACAAAATTAGTTGTTGTTTTTTTTTTGTCTTTTTCAAAGGACATTTAAACACCAGATTTATTTAAATTACAAATTAAAGTTAAGATGAAAAAACATCAGTAAAGTATTAGTACTCTTTTGCCGATTTTTTTCAAAAACTTCGATCTGCAAGTGACGATGGTACCTAACTTAAATATAAAATTTCTGCTTAGAACCTTTTTTTATTTTTGAGAAATTGTCTTATTCCCACACACCAATTTGCGAGGCCAATTTTTTTTTTAATACTCGGAATATCTCAAAACGTATATTTCTGTTGAAATCTCGACATCGATTTTTTTTTGCGATCGCACTATTTTCTCTCTATATAGTGAAAATATATATATAAGTAAGAGAAAGTAAGAAGACAAAAAAAAAAAAAAAAAAAACGAGAGTTTTCTAAAACAATTGAAAGAAGAATTGTACGTTTTTTAAATTAATTGGAAACAATATAATTTAAATAAATTTTAGCGCATGTTTCTTGTTGAGATAAACTCGACGTTTCGCCTCTCTTTTTGGAGTCGTTATCAGGAGTGAATGCTGGTAGCGGTTAGTTTTCGGGGTCACTTCAAATTTCCCGGTGGCTTGCAACCATCTATACATGATAATGGATAGAGCAAAAACGTCGAGTTCATCACAACAATCAAATAAAAATGAAAATCCTACTCTACACATATTTACATATATAACCTTTATTTTAAATTTCTACCCTTGGATAAATTTTACAAGCTACCATAGTGATTACTGGGAAGAGAATTTCACAAAGACAACAACACAAAGGCTTGGTTAGGTAAACTTTTTCAAATTAGGTTCCTGAAAACTGTTTTGTGATGATTCAGTGATTGCTAAAAATTAAAAAAATCTTGAGAATAAGAAGAAAGATATAAGGGCTTATTTTATTTATTCGAATGATGATGAGAGAAGGCGTGGTTCTTGGAAGCTCCTTCGGCTGTCCAATAAATCTTCATCATTAGAGGAGGCTGTATCTTCGCTTTGTGCTGCTTCCCTCAACCTGTCTCTCTCTCTCTCTTCCTTTATACAAAACTTCCCTCTCTCTCTTCTTAATTAAATCATATTTTGATTTCGTCTTGCGTTCTCTTGGAAAGATTTTTTTTTTTACATTGTTGTCTTGATAGCCTTTAACGTTGAAGAAAACTCACTGACAGACTCTGAGTTGACATTATGAAATTGTCAAGATAATTTATAATCATAAAGAATGAGAATGAGAGTTGGGCACTCAATCGATGATTTATTTATTTTTAAGTAAAAAAAATAATATCAGCGCAAGTCACTAAACTCCCTCTCGCTTCTAACTGAAGCAATTGAGTGCAAATCTTAATACATTCAAACTCTTACACAGAACATTAATTATGTAAAGTTTCGTCCATTTCAGTTCAGTAGTTTTAGAGATTCAAGTGAAAATATATATTTTTTGTCTTTTTCGGCATCTGAACACATTTAATCTCCGTGCTTATTTATTTATAATAATTGGCAGCCAATATATAAATAAATTTTTGTAAAATTGATTGATAAGATAAAATCTTCGTTCATAATCTAGCTATATTTCTTTTTTTCAAAAATTAAATGGAATCATATAACTAATTAAAATGTAAGCCGGTCTATCAAGAGGATTATAAATATGATCAAAATTGGGATTTTCGAGTTTAGATACCTCTATGAAAATTTTAATCATTCAAATATGGAGAGATAGAGAGATTGGAGGGTTAAGACCTATTAATTATTATTAGTCAACGATTTAATAATTAATTAATTAATTTAACAATTACAATATACTCGTAATTTTATAATTTCTCTCTAAATGTATAATTTCGATTTAAAAATTTATTTAGACCCAAAAGAGATATTTTTCTGTTTAATGTATTTTATATTAATACATTTTATATAAAAGAAAAAGAAAAGATTCAATGAAGACAAATTTTCTACGTTCAGCGGCATAAAATTCGTAGGGATATATTTTTAAATAAAATCTTAAATATAATGAAATACCTATTGTTTGTTAATTCAATTTCGAAGGAATATTGGACCTGTGATTGGAACAAACATAAATAATCTACGAATTATTATCGTTATTTGAAGGTAATTCTCCCTAATAAGACCCTAAAGAAGGCAAAATGATGTAATCCAAATCAATAATAAATAATAATAATTATGTTTTATGACACACTATTGAACTGCTGCTCCCCTCCCCTCCCCTCCTGACCGAGAGGTTAGAACTATTAATATTGTCACTATTCATAATATTAAAAGCAGATTTGAGGGTGTTGTAGTGCTTAGTTCAAACAGGAGAGTATCGGTTCTAGATTGGGAAAAATTTTAAGCCCTATCCCTTGGTGCCTCGCCCGTCTCATGTACCAATGGTCAAAGGGCCTCGCCCTGAGCGACAAAAATTTATTTATATTATATTGTCTACCAATTAATATCAATAAATAAGGATGGAGTTTAAATGTTCTCAGACTCCAAAGACTTAAAAAAAAAAACTTCTAGCCGGGTCATCTACCAGGAGTTTTTTGTGAGGTGGAGGAAGTACAGGAATAGAATAGAAATATTATTATAGGATGTTTAATTTAATTTGATAACCTTCTAACCTTAGGCCATTCAACATCTTAGAATACATAAATATATAAAAAATAAGTATTAACTATACATTATGTTTTGAATGATACGGTAGGTTTTTCCGCATTTTCCGGCCGTCCCGTCTTTTTATTAAAATTATCCGCTTCTTTTCGTCATTTATTTGAAATCACTTTATCAAAGTCTAAATTGAAAACCGAATGGAGTAGTACTGAAATGTCATAGGACTAAAATTGCTTATAAAATATTAAATGGGGAGATGCAGTCGCATTAAAATAAAAACCTTTAGGAGGCGGATAACCTAATAATTTTAATCGATTGGTAAATTAGCTTGGAGGTGCGAATTTAATCAATTCTCAATAGTATATCATACAGTCAAATACAAATCTTAAACTCGTAAAAAGTGCTTAGTGTTTAGATTAAAACACTTCTGGGAGAACGTGGATTCGACTCTGTGTCTAATTTTTTACGAGTTTAAGTTAAAAACCTACAACCCGGGGTTTAAATTTTAATTATTAATTTAACGCCATTTTTTATATTTTTAGGTTAAGGTGCTATACTATTTATATTATTTTCATATTTCCTTCTGTTACTAATAGCCCAAATAACCTCCCTCCTCTTTAATTTAATGTTTTTGTCTCAAACAAATTTGGTCATTCTAATTATTGATTTTTTTCTTATATAAATACACTGAAAAAAATAATAAATTACCAAATTTGACAGACGAATTATGCATTGAGATCTCGTGATTAGATTACTTAAAATTCATCTCTGAAATCATTAGACACAATTGGGTTCCTTGCTTGTAGCTTTGGTTCACGTTCATTATTCATTTTATCCGATTGCTCTCTGGTTAATTTGCTCTCGTGCTTTTGATGAGTTGTTTGGCGGCTGAAGAGGCCCCAACTTGGGCGAAAATAAACGTCCGTGTGTGAGTCTCTCCGGGCAAACAAACAAACAAACAAACAAACAAACATACAAACAAAACCCTCTGGTCCCTAGTGTTGAAATTTAAGCCCATCCCTATCCGCTAGTTAACCCATCTTGTGATCGCATTTCCAAGTGAGATTTAAACTGTTTGCACCCTCATTGGCAAAGTCACACCCTCATCCGAAAGTGTGTTGTCTTAGTTGATTAGACTTCCAAATGAGGACATCATCGCAGTCATCAGAGTTGTTAATACTAGTACTTGCTGGTGTGGTGTGTGTGTGTGTGGGGAGGTGTCCTGGGGATGGATGGACAGACAGACACCCTTCTCTCGAATGAAGGGGTGGAGAGGGAACCTTTCAATCAACATGCCGCAAATCATTTTATCAAATTCATTTTCGAATATTGTTCCAAACCCAGAATATTTAGTTTAATAATAAATAATTTTGCCTCCTCCTCCCTGCCTGTTTGAATTAATAATAATTTATTTTTACCAATTACTGCTTCATTAACTTATTTGATGAATTACTATAATTAGTAAAATGTAGAAAATTAACATTTTTATGTACTTTATTAAATATAGGCATATATAATTTCATACTGAGGAAAAATAATAAATGAAATATATGTAGATATTTAATTTGTATGGATTTAATTTTAGGGATGGATTTCCCGTTCCACAGGGACTTAGGCATTCCACATTGAGCCCTTTGTGGGTTAGTGGTGATGAAATTATTCCTTCCTTTGCTATCCCACGATGAGGTTTTTTGCACCAAGCGGGACTCGAACCCGAGTTATGTTGTAACTTCAGATCCATAATCCGCAGCTCCCCCCTCTTCTTTTAATTTGGAAATTGTAAGGATGAAAATTAAAAAAATCTTTAAAGAAAATAATTATTAACATTTTATTATTTATTAAGTCGGAAAAAGAGGATGAAAGCGATCGAAACGTCAGAATCAAAAATAAAATGATTAACGAAACCCATCTAATTTTAGATCAATATGATTGACAATGATGACAATGAGCACGATAGGCAAATAGTTATGCAAAATTACTTTAAAAAAAAAGTCTATTAGAGAGATTATTATTATTATTATTATCATATAAAAAAATCCGACTTTTCGATCCGGATCTAGGACATCATCAAGGAGTTGGATAATTAAAGCAGTTGACAAAATATATCCACCCAGCTAATCTAGCTCATGTCAGAACCATTGTTTGGGTAATAATAATAAAAATAAAGAAAAATTTAGCTAGTTTCAGTTAACAACACGTTAAGATAATATAACTATCACATCACGGCTGTGACTTCATGTTAAATCATCCTAATTGGGTAATAGTTAGTAATTAAATTCAGATGAGTTAGTGCTAGGAAAATAAAATGAACCTCACATTTTACTCACTTTATTAGCAAATCTTGACGTTGAGCCACCTTCAGCCGAAAATTTTTCTGTGCCACAATCTAAAAAATTTATATAGATCAAGCAGCAAAAATAACATTCTTACGTAATTAATTAAAGATTAACAATCATATACGTTTACGTACTTTTGTTAATATATTAAAAATTATGTTGTATTGTCAATTTAATGAGATTTCTTAAATGATCTATATGTATACCCGGAAAAGTCAATTAACAAGAGCATAATTGGAAAGTAGAAATTATATAAAAAATGTTTCTTGTCTGCAGTAGAAAAAAAAAATAAAATTATATTTAAAAGATTTTTTCTTGCTGATATTAAAACAATTCATTTTTGCATTCAGAAAAAATATTTCATTTCTAATTTGAGACTATATAATCGAAACTAGATATACACGAGGGTGTAGAGTATGATCTCTAGGTGTAAATTGATAAATAGCTGCAGCCGGAGGCTGTGTAGATAAGGACGCATCGCTCAAGGGAATCTCCCCTGGCTGACATCCCAAGCTTCCCTCTCTCAGCCCCAACCCCATCTCCAGCTCTCAGCCCTCTGTATGCAAATCCCCTCGTTTTACATCCACATTTGCACTTTATACAGAAAGGATGTGAATTGTAACTCGCTTCACGGCTTCACTATTACCTAAGTCTATACGTGTGGAAAGCTGTGTATGCGAAATAACAATTTGGTAGATTTATTTTTGGGTTATATATATGATAGAAGGAGAAAGGGAAAGATTGCTACCTTCAAAATTTTATTAGCAATTTTCTAGAGGGGATGTTCTAAATAAAATATAACTTAAAGAAATAGTTTCTTTTTAGTGAAAAGAATAGGCATTTGCCCTCTGAGCCTGTGAAAACGTAAAACTAGTCCCAGATCGGTTGACCTACTATCCCTTTCGTTCATAAAAATTTTGTTTTCCACTGTTTAAATACCATGGATCTAAAAAGAAGCAAATACTGTTTTTTTAATCCATGCTGCGGGGAAGCGAACCAATGACTCGTACATGGATCATAAAAGAGCGATTATGAAACAAAGGACAGGAAAAAATAGTTTTCTACAATTCTAAAATTCTACATATACAATTCAGAAATATTTAAAGTTAAATTAGCTGACTATTTAAAAAAAAAATAATTAAAAATTGAAACATTTTTCTTTTCAATGTCGACGTTTTGAATAGAAGTCATTTTATCTTCAAGAGACTAATCAATCAGAAAAACATTATTGCCATCGTATATGAAAGAAATAACTTAATAAATATAATAGAAACTCGTTTATTAGAATTATGGGGTTGTCCGGATAACAAAAAAAATTTGAAAAAAATATATAAATAAAAAAAATAAAAAGCTGGGCTCTTCGTGTCCTAATGATTGAAGTCCTGATAATCTAGTTTCCATTATAGTTTATGTACCTATGATATATACAAAAATCATAAAGATCTCGAAGATGTACTCTGTGATTTTTTAAAACATCTGCATTGCAAAAGTATATTGTTTTTCTTTATTAAGTCCCGATTTCTTTATTATTTATTCTATACTCCTTTTTTTTTATTTTATCTGTTTATACGATAATCGCCTCCCGCTTATATTTATTTTTAATAATTGATAGACAAGTGGCGCCGAACAAGCGAGGAAAGAAGAAAAATTGATAACCAATTATTTTGAAGAAACTAAAAAACCACAAACCAAACTAGATTGAGTGACAACAATTATTGCATATCTACAAGAAAGATAAATGGCACCTATGCATATCATACAATTTTATTTCAAAACATTATAAATACAGTATCCTTTTCCGTCGTAACTAGTATAATAAACCCCCCTAACGATTTCAACCCCTAAAGGGTGTTTCCATTGGCTGTATTCTATTTTTAAAATAAAAACGGATAGAAATTGTTTTCATTATATTACCTACCCATTTGAAGTTGTTTTTAATTCTCGCACAAAAAAAGATATGCAAGTTGAGACGCATAGGGCAGGTCATCGGGTACCCTCCCTGGGAGTTGATGTTGCGTGGGTTGTGCTACTACCTACCTCTACCGCCCTCTCCGTTGCATTGTCTGCCCCGAACAGCAAGCGGCAGGTTTTATCGCGCAGCCACCTGCCACCCATCTACCCAAAAGCCCCTCCCTCGTGTGCTTTGCGTAGTAATTCCATTAATTTGGAAATTAGATTGCTGATCGTATCGTCTGCCCGTCGCTCGCTCAATATTGCTCGATCGCCATTTTGAATATTCCCTACAACAACCAAGCTCTCACTCCCCCCCCCCCTCCCTCCTCCCCCTAAAGGGAAAGGTTGTTATTTTTTCCGGACCACAATTCTATAACAATTCATATTTTTTTTATCGTAACCGAGACGAATTATGATTTGAATTAATTAATTTTTTATCAGAGTTCTTATTTTTCTGTCTTAAATTCGCTCATCTAATCGGTTCCCCTTTATATCAATTTTACATTTGATTTTTAAAACTACCTAATATACAATATATTATATATATATATTTATAGGAAAGTTTAATATTTATAATTTTTGCAATGATTTTTCTCGAAAATTTGTTGAAAAATTTACCTCCTTAATTATAGAAAAAGAGACTACAGGGGAATGCATTTGTAGCAAATGAATAGCCTTTGAATTCTTAAGACAAATTTCGAGACGTTTCGAATAAAGTTTATTTGCTCATCTTTAGTCAAAATTCTTATTTAGTCTATTTTGAATACCTCACTGATTTCTTTCACTATAGAAAAACAATAAATTTTTACAGAGGATTAGGAATATTACTGGTGGAAATTCAAATACAAGGAATTCCAATTTAATACCACGCCACTGGCGTATTTGGGCGAGGGGTTAAAACCAGCCTAGACATTAGCTCTATAAGAAAAGAAGAAAATTTGATAGACATGCAAAAAGAATATAAGTAATAAATAAATAATTTTATTTAATAAATTAGAGCCCCTTAGAGTAGAGATCGAGGACTGGCTTTATCATCAAAGGGTCAGTGGTTTTCTTCTCATCTTGAGCGATCAAATTATATTGGCAACCAAATAATTTGGGTAAATGTGGACGGGATTTACGATTATTGTCTCACATATATCGTTATGTCTAGATATCGATGCTGAAAAGGTAAAAAAATAAAAATAAATAAATTGGAGTTAGGGACGAGATTCCGAATGCAGCCAAGTGAAAAAAAAAACAGATTTGTTCCTTTTGTTGACGTTTCGTACCCCTGTCACGCGTTTCCTCAAGGCTAACAATTAGTCAATACTTACAGTTGCTCGGAAAATTTATTTTGGTAACAATGAGATATTATACACCCTTTCCCCCGTGGCCCCGAGCTTAAAATTATTGATAACCTTAAAAGTCAAGGGGTGAGGGTTCGGATTCCAGAAATTCTGATAGAAATTTATTTATATCATTTGGAAACGAAGTAATTAAAATAAATATGCCTGGATTACAAGTATTGTCAATAAATATATCATATCAATAAATGGATCATTTAAAAGTCTATATGCCCTCAGATGCCGAAGAAACTAAAAAAAAATCATAAAATAAATAAAATATCTGTGTAAAAAATGTAAAATGTTAAGAATGGTCAGTTTTATTTTATTGCAATTAAAGGCTCAAATGAGCGCTAGATATTTAATTGATTAAATTACATTAAAGGTGGGTTGGGGAGAGATTATGTAAATCCGGAACCCCCCCCCCCCTTCCCCATCACCACACCTCTGACGCATTCAAAAATTTTATACTATTTCAATAGTATCATTATTTAGAAATATTGAAAAATCAATATCAATCATTTTATATAAATAAATAGTAATCATTCATTTTTTTTTTTATGTGAATGGGTGTCTTTTATAATAAATATTTAAAAAAAAGGCAAATCTTATTCTCATTTAATTAAGATAAGAGAGAGAGAAAGAGAGAGAGACCGTTAAGCAAGGCCTGAGTGCTTTCAGAGAATCAAAACTAGAAGGAGCATGTTCATTACTTATTTAAAACTAACACAAATGAAAATAAGCCGGGAGATGTTTCTTTTTTTTTTATTTTTTTTTTTTTAATGGATTGTTTTTCACTATTTTATTCAAAGTAAAAGTTGAATCGAGTTCTCCGCAAAACAAATAAATGCAAAATATTTTATTATAATATTAATAATTTATTTAAAAACTTTTTTTTAAATTTTTTCACATTCAATTGAATCAAGTGGTCCACGTCGACGACGACATCGACGTAGCTGTCAAATGTTATTCCATGCCTCCTGCGTATGTCAATTCGGAGTTCATTTAAAATAAATGTAAGAAATAATTGTTTTCAAATGTTTAGATATTTAAATTAGCGTATTTAAATATGTGTGCGGAATATTCAATAAGGAATTCGGCCAGCTTTGTGAAAATCATAAGGTAAAAAAATATTTTTTTGTTTATTATTATTATTTTTACTTTATGGTATATATAGAATATACTGAAAGTATTATAATTGATCTCGAGATTTTGATTGTTCTTGACCTTTTGGATCTTGAGTCTGAAAATACTATTTTTCAAATTATGTCTGTGTCTTTCTGTATGTCTATTCGTTAACACGATAACTCGAATTCGCTTTAATGTAAATCAACCAAATTTTCGTGCCTTACAGCAAAATCATCATCTCTATCAACTTTTGGACTATTTCCCGGAAACGGAAGTGGTACTTTACTTGAAACGTTTTTCTAAAAATCGTATTAAATAATAAAAAATTAAGATAATAACTAAAATAAAATAATTTTTTTTTTAAAATTATATTTATTATTGCAAAAGGTTTACAAATCAATTTAGGTTTCGATTGCATTAGTGCCTATCTTCCTCAGAGCAGTTTGATCTTTTCTTGGTTGTCTCAATTTGAAAGATAGGCAGTAATACAATCGAAACCTAAATTGGTTTGTAAGCCTTTTGCAATAATAAATATAAATTTAAAAAAAAATTATTTTGTTTGTAAACTTTTATATAATAAAAGTTTTTTTAAAAAATTTAATTTTTTATATTGAAAAAACTTGAACTTTCGCAAAACTAAATTTTTTAATTTAATAAAAATTATATAAAGAACTTGAAACTGGAGAACAAAGTATAAAAAAAATGAAAATAAAAAATATCCCCCTCCCCTTAAAGAAAAATCCTGTTTCTGTTACTGACTAAACTCGGTAAATTCCGTAACATCTCGGCTTAAATCGGTCTTTATTTAGTTTTCAATATCTCGAATTTATGAAATTTAGTAATATTTTGGCTAATTATAGTGGCACAAATATTGTACAAAATATCCCGTCAAAGGGTGGGGGGAGGTCCGTTGCGTTGGCCGAACCATCGATCGCCCCACCCCACCCCTGGCCACCACCCACCCCTTGCCCATCCCCTCCCAAGCGCAGACTAAAGCCAGGGCTCGACATTCATATGGAAATGGCTGGCTGGCTGGCTTTCAGGCTTTCAGGCCGACAGGACGCATTGCTGCAATGCATTCGCAAATCACATTTCGAGCCACCAAACCCTCTCTCTCTCTCTCTCTCTGTCTCCTACTACGACTACTACTACCCTACAAATACCATCACCAAAAAATAATAATAATAAATAAATAAATAAAATAAAATGCAAAGTTCAATATTTCATACTCGAGTTGGTGTCATATTTTGACTTGTATCATTCATTCATTCATTCAAAAAAAAAAAAAAAATCATAAAGAAAAAAAATATTTAAAAAATGTATTTCCACCCTTGAATATAATCCATATATGTTATATTATAAACCTTTGATGATTTGGCAAAAAAGGCCAAATATGCAATCTTTTGCACTTTATTTAAATTTATTATCTATTATAAAAATACAATATTTTGTTTTAAATATATACAACCTCTTAAAACAAAATCATAAAAAAAGAATTTGTTCATTTTATTTTGAGAAAATATTTAAAAAAATAAATAAATAGAGAAATGGGCAAGTTGCCTGGGCAATTCCGAAAACAGACCCGAGATCTGGTCCATTAGATAATATATATCAATTCGGCCCTTTACAAAATGAATTTCTTTTGACTGTTTAGCGAACAAATTTTTTCTCAGGAATTTTTTTTGAAAAATGACATTTTGAAATCGAAACATATATCGCGATTTTTTTTTTTTTTTTTTTAGGGAAAGGCCTTTAAATAAAGGCATAAAAACCCTCAAATTTAAATAAGTAATGAACATGCTCCTTCTAGTTTTGATTCTCTGAAAGCACTCAGGCCTTGCTTAACGGTCTCTCTCTCTCTTACTCTCTCTTATCTTAATTAAATGAGAATAAGATTTGCCTTTTTTTAAAATATTTATTATAAAAGACACCCATTCATATAAAAAAAAAATGAATGATTACTATTTATTTATATAAAATGATTGATATGGATTTTTGAATATTTCTAAATAATAATATGATTGAATGATTGAAATAGTATTTTTTTTTTTTGAGGGAAAAGCCTTTAATTAAATAAAAACCCTCAAATCCTAACAAAAAAAAAAAATCATTGCCCGATTGGTTACCGCTGGTGTATCGTGCACTTTTGGCTCACATCAAATCCCATCATTGGTTTCGGGCTTAATGGCCCATTCCTAGTCGTCATCTTTTTCAAAAGGTGAAATAATAATTACAGTGAGTTAGAATATAATTTATTGTCTTAATTTCAATTTATTTTATAATAAATTTGAAATTTAAAATATTTTCTTTTTAATAATTGTAATAAATTTCTTTGAATTCCTTAAATTTTTTTTTTATTAGTACATATTTTAATAAATATAATAATGTGTCAGTCAGATAATCAATTATATTATGTATCAGGGGTCGCCAAACTTTTGGAATTCACGAACCAATAATTGAAAATTTGACTGTGTGGCAGTCTGACTGAAGCCCTGAACCTTGGCAACTGTGCACATTCCACTTGATCGGCCCTATAGGTCAAAAAAGAATTCTATAAATTTCTTTTCAGAGACATATCAAACTTTATATTTCTGATTAAAAATAATGAATGATGAATTTGCACTTTAAATCTCGAATGAATAGAAGTTTTTTATTTTATTTTTAACATGAAAAGATTTTCATTTAGCTGTATAAAGAATTTTCGTTTCTTCCAAATCAGCCAAAATATTCTTGAAAAGTTGAAGAGTTGCCTACTTATTGCTTTGTACTGGCAGAAGAATTTTGTTCCTATCTATAGATATATTGTAAAGGCAATGTCCCATTCCATTTCCTTTGGTTTAATTTAATTTCAACTGAATACGATCGACAAAAATGTAATTTCCTCGTGAATGTATATATATATATAGAATGGTGTGTTGCGGGGGTGGTTCCTGGATGGTGGGGGATGGGATGTGATGAGTTGGTAAGAGAAAACGTGTGCGCAAAACCGTCCGTTGGGTTCGACGAGTTGCACGTTCCTGTTGGTTGTTGAGTTGTCGGTTGTCGCTTGGAACCTCTCTCTCTCTCTCTTTTAAAATCCAATACAACACACACAGTGTAGGTAGTTTGTTTCAAACAATTGAATTGAGTTGCACAAGAGTCTTATGGTGTGGAGGTGGAGCTACTGGGATCCACTTCCCTTCCACTTCAGGATAACACCCGAAACAACCAGCCAGCCCCCCAATTCCATTCCCTTTCCCTCTGGCACGCAATAATTACATTTATACACGCGCAGCCGAGAGAAGAATTTGGCACTTGGATGAGTTTAATTAATAGAATACAATTTATATATATATATACATACTTTCCACTCTCGGCTTTAATCATGAATCCTTCCAACTAACAATAAAATATTTATTTTATTTTATTTCATGACTTTAATTTGATGACACTTTTATTAAAAAAATTTAATTGAAAATTTATCAGTAATACAATAGAGTACGAAGTTATCAGTAATTTGTAAAATTTCATAGCTATTTCATATTTTTATAAATTTATTGGTAGCCATTAATTTAAATATATAATTTATCGCTCAGAACGATGCATGAAACCAGAGCTTTTCCTGTACTCTAAGGCATGAAGGATGATACAAGAGATGTTTCGAATAAAATTCTCTGATTCTGGTGTAAAGGAAGCACGTTCGCCGCGAAAGCGAAAATCCTAATTCGAGTCCAAGTGGCGCAAATTATGCACACCCAAACACAAACTCATCTCGCAAAATGTCTATCTTAAACGATATATTGACTGACTCATTACAATCTATAGGGCGTTGTTTGAAAGCAACCAACCATTTCAAACAAAGCTCTCTCCCAGTCTATAAAATTTATTCCTCCATCTTCAGTCACTGATATATATATATGGCAATTATATCCCAAAGTTTTCAAAGATAAACATCTAGTATATAACAATACATGTATACATTTATATGTATTCTTTCTCGTATACGTGTTAGGGAAAGTTGTACTCGTCCAAAAATTCGATCTCGAGATTGTTTTGACGTTTTGGACCTCCCTGAGTCGGAAAAATCATTTTTTTTAATTATGTCTGTGTGTATGTTCGTTTATAGGATAACTCGAGCACATGTACATCAACCAAATTTTATATACGTTCATTATAGTAAAATTATAGTTCTCTCTCAACTTTTGGCCTATATTCGGTAATCGGAAGTGGCACTTAACCTGAAACCCTTTTCTAAAAATCATGATAATTCACCTCCCTTTTTTATTACAGAGAGTGTCTTGTGCCACACGGAGAGTCTATATGAAGGAACGTCTCCTTTTGCCTCTGGCATTCAAAGGCTTTGCTTCATTGCTGCAATCTGCCTTATACTTCTTTTACCAGACTTCAAACAGCAACTTTTCCCTTTTTTTATTTTTATTTTTTTTCAATTTTAAGTTAATTTCGGCAGTTGGGCCATTTTGACTACATATATTTGTTTGAAGAAATTAGTACCGATGGCTTCCACCGGACGTTCAACACTCGTATTTCTCGTAAGGCCACCTATCCGAGGTTCAGCAGTGTTTGGCCTTGCTTAGTGGCACTGCTCTCAGTGGCTGATCCTCTTCTCTCCGGTCAGGCCCGCTTCTTTTTCTTCTTAAAACATGTAATTTTTTCTTTGATATTTTCAATTAATTAAAATCTTAGATTTAGAGATGGGGGGCGTTTAACCCACAAACTTTCTATAACTCCGCCATTAAGGTTAGGTAAAAATTAATTTTGAAGATTTATCTTAAAGAAAAATTTATTTTTCCACTGCTTCAACGATCGGTGAACAGAGAAAGGGGGTGGGTGGTTTGCAAAAATTTGTATTTAATTTAAATAAGCCTCGGTTAAACCGAAAATGTACTTTATATATTAATACTTCCATATTTTTTTGTTATTTTTTCTTCTTTTCATTGGTTTACCAAAAATATTTTCTTTTCTTTCATTTTGTAAATTTTTGAAGATTAATCCTAAATGTTTTAGATCATAAGTCGTCCTATGCACATAGGAAGCCGACATTTGAAAATATTCCTTTTTTCCTTTCATTTTGTTTTAAAACAATCCCCCCCCCCCCCCCCCCCCCCCCCCCCCCCACTCCATATTTATGCAACATAAATATTATAGAAA
>JAAAKE020150336.1:0-12748 GCA_010014785.2 Anisolabis maritima | reverse complement strand
AGTTTGTTGACAAGTTAAATTAAATCAACAAAAATTCCAGAGATGAGATAAAGAGATGTTGACATTCAAAGCAATGGCGACAAGTTTTATATTTTAGTCGAGTTAATTTGGGAATTCACCCAAACTTTATCTAAAAAAAGAAAATATAATTAAAATAATAAAATTTAGAAATTCAAAAAATATTTAATTAATTTACTTAATTTTTTTTAAATATGCAGGTTAAAATTATTTTTAAATAAAATCAATCTAGATGAATTGATATTTCATTTGGACCTGAATCTCTTTAAATATCAAAAAAAAATTTCTATTTTTTGATTTTTATAAAATAATAAATAAAATATTTCGATTTTAAAAATAATACTTGAATATAAAAACAATATAATAAAAATAATGAATGAAATTTGCATTAAATTACTTATGCCGCCAAATTTCAAAATATTTTAAACTATAATAGAGGCAACATTTAAAACAAACATATTTTAACATTATTAAATATATCTTTTTAGGACGATTTCACAAATTATTATCCCCGTGTCTGACTTTGGACGGAGTACCTCATTTCTCCTGCAATTCCCCTTATTGTTATAAATCCTAGGCAATAATATTACGAGACTTTCCTATATCACGTTTAGTAAGATAAAAAAATCAATCTAGATGAATTGATATTTCATTTGGACCTGAATATCTCTTTAAATATTAACATTATCAAAATAATATCTTAATGCAAAATGCAAATTGTTCTATTCATTATTTTAAAAAACTTTTTTTTGAAAAATAATTTTCATATTTTTCTATATAGTCTCCTAATTACAAAATCTTAAAGATCAAATTTTATTTTCAAACCAAACATAATGATGAATAGAACATTTTTCCTTGGTATTATTTAGCAAATTAGTATAAAGAGTGAATATATTTGAATTTTAAGTACAATTGATAAACTCACCCGATCTGCATTGACAGGTGCTTGGAACAGTTCAGAATCTGTTTGTCAGGCTTTAGAAGATACTTGCATGTAAAATAAGGAGTGTGTGTCAGGATCATCGTATGGTAACTTGGGGTAACTTTTACTAAGGTAGGTTCCAGGGCTTGGATGTTTTTTACAATAAAGAGGATTGTAATTTTATTTCACTTGGAATTCAGGATTCAATAGCCCATTGCTTTGATCTAAGAAAGAAAAAGTTAATTATTTTATAAAAAAAACTAATTTTCAAAAAAATAAAGTAATTTCGATTTACCAAGATATCTTATGTTTACTGGTTATCGTATTTGTAGCTATATATATTATATCTATATCTACTACATATATATATATATTTTCATATGAATTTTTATTTTTTGTTTTATAGTATATAAATATATATATATATTATTAATTTTTTTGAAAAAATTAATATATTGTTATATTAAATGAAAAATATTTATTAATAAAATTAAACTAGTAAAAATAATATTATTTATGATTAAAATTTTCTTAATTTCAACATTTCATTGTCCTTTCTTCGGCCACTTCTTCTTAAACGTCTCCAATAAGTTTTTGTGTTTGGGTCGAGTTCTTCAATAGGTTTGGGCGGACCTGTAATGAATAGGTAATAATACATCATTAAAGATTATGGATTTTATATGACTATTTTGTATGTAAGAAGAAAATATTTATTTTAAGAAGTTTAAGCCAATCTATAGAATAAATATAATAATCCAAATTGCTATATTACATCCGATTTTGCCTAACGCGGCAAATAGTCCTTAAAATTAAAAAAAAAAAAAAGGCTTCTCAATATTTGTGTGAATTATAAAGAAATAAACCTTCATGCTAAATTTATTGAATTTTAGCAATATAGTATTGAGTTGAACCTGGAAGATGCGGACAAAAAAATATGCTCACACTTACAAATTTATTTTTCAATAATGCTGGAACATTGGCAAAAAATTTTGTTAGCTTTTCCTTTTTCTCTGGATTGACTGAACCAAAATTATTAACTAATATTACAATAATAATATATGAAAATTTTCATCTATGTATTTATAAAAAAGTGGTTCCCAAACAATTTTGGGGCGGATAAGGAGTGGAGTCAGTAATTATTCTCATTATCTCTTCTTGCATTCGAATATTTTTTGCATCTTTACTCAAAATATGGGGCATTGATGGATTGATAAAGAAGATCCCCAGGAGGTCCAGGCACTTGGGCTACTCGGGCCCTTTGTGTCATTAACCTGAAATATAGGATTGATTTGACTGGCAAAGATGGAAAAAATTTTTTGCGGCAAGCCCGACTCGAACCCGTTGTTTTGCAACTGTAGGTCTTCCGTCTAGGGGACATATTTAAAACACTAATTTTCTATCAATATTTCTGTGGTACTTAATGAATTGTAAGAAAATTATTAAGTATACCTATATTAAGATCCCATAACCAGTCAGGATATTCACTATCTGGTTTTAATTTAATATCTTCTCCTTCTTTTAATAAATTTGAACCACACAAATGAGTGACTAGAATTTTTGGATCTGTTTCTACTGGTAAAATTTTCTTTTCCACAGTTGCACTGAGTTTACCGGTTTTTTTCTTTGATTTCCCTAATCCAAGTATTCCTAAAAAAAAAAAAAATGAAAAAAAAATTAAAAATTATGAGCTATTATATTAAAATTTAAAGGATGATGTTCATTTACCAACTTCTGGTTTATTTGAATAATTCTTTAAAAATACAAAAAGATTTTTATTGAAATTATGTTTAAGAAATATTGCATTATAAAGGTAGGGTATTTTATTCATTTTTATATTTTTAAAAATAATAAAATTTGTATGATTTTTTCGAGAAAAAAAGAATTTAACCAATTAAAACAGTAGTTGGCAACGATATGAGGACAAGTCTAACAACGAAACAGCAATAAAGCAACTATATTTATTGGTCATTTTATTCAGTTGTTTTTTAAAAAATAAGTAAAAATTTTATTTCACTCTCTTTTTCATGTCTATTATTTTAATAAAGTTATTTAATTTTTCTGATCAACTAATGATGGCATGCAGATATTCTAAAAAATTGATGCTCATTTCAGTTCTAATAAGGCGTGCCTCACAAACCTTTCAAAAATAAATAATGTTTTTTATACCTATTTTAATCTTATCTTTTTCAAATAAAAATTTTTGATATTTTAATTAATAAAAATTCACTAATGATTATCATTTAATAAAATAGAGTTTAAAAAATATTCTAGAATGGAAAAGAAATATTATTTACAATATGTATTTGCAGGATTAATAAGATTTTGGTTAATTAATACAGATTATCAAAAAACTATTGCAGATAGAGTGGAAGTTTCAACCCCGTTAAATTCATGGAAAAGAGGTAAAATTTATATATATATAATCAAATTTTGATGATTTACTAAAAGAACCGGTTCTTTGACTTTACAGTGACGGAAGGCGTTTATTTATTTAATGAAGGAATTGATCCATATATAGGAGATCTTTTCCACGAAACACCTTTAGCTCTTCATATCTATAAATATTTATTTCAATATTTTTCTTCATGGCTTGGTCTCATATTCATTGGCTGTGATTTGATCACTGCTTTTACTCTTTTCAAGACTGCAAATCACTTCATGAAAGAGATGGTAATTATACACATGTAAATTTACTATGTATAAAAAGTTCAAGTTACCCCCACTCAAAATCAGTAGCGAAAAATAGCACTATTAAAATCCCCATATCCATTCATAACGATTTTTACTCGCAAGCAAGAATATATGGTCCACTTGAGCTAGGGTGAACTGGAAGAAGACCTCTTTTCAAACAGAAATCTTTAGAAGACTCCTTTTTCATTCATTTTAGATTTCTGTAACCCCCATTTTTGTTGTGGCCCCTTAGGGGGATAGTTTAAGAAACTCTACTCTAGAAAAGGGGGAAGATTCTAATATTCGAAGAAGTAATGAATGCAGACATTTATCTTTCATATATAATTCTTTATCTTATATATGAGGGACGTGCCTCTCCATCCTTTTCCCAAAATATTCAAGTGTGGATTATTTACCGAGGTTACATGCGAAAATTTAGTCTGAGCTCTTCCCGTCAATATTTAGATATTCGACCCGCTAAGTCTTATTTAATAAATTATTTCTAAAGTTTTCGGAACTGTTTCATTAGTTATTAATATTCTATATCTGCTCCGATGTTTTTCTGACACTTAATAATAAAATAAATCATTTATTTTGTGAGATTGGGATTTAATAAATTATTAATGTACTAATTGTTTTTCTATTTCTTTCTTCTTTAGCTAGAAAGACAAGATGAGTTGAAAAAAAGTTTCGCTAAAAATACTAAATCGCTAATATTGAAAAAAGAATCATTAGAAATTGCTCCAGTTTATGTATTATCAGCATATCTTTTTAATCCTTATATTATATTCAATTGCGTGGGCCAAACAACTACAGTATTTACCAATTTTTGTTTAGCATTATTTTTCTTATTTATGATTAAAAGTAAGTATAATAAAAAATTTTTATTCTTAATTTTACAATATTAAGAAATTTAAAAAATGAACTTGTTATTATTAATAAATCGAACTCGCATTTTCTCAGGGCTAGGCAAAGAGAGTTACTTAACTGCCAAACGGGCAGAATGTGGGTTCGGATAGGTCAGTTTTTTATTTTTTATTCAAAGCTAAAATTAATTGAAGCTACACGTCTGCTTAATTTATTTTTGAAGTTAGTTCAAATTGCCGTTTATCTTCAGTACATTCAAATTGTGTGGAGTGTGTTTATTAAATAATAAATAATTTTAAATAAAATTGATGATAAATAATTATTGAGAATGCCTGTTTTTTTATAATCTCCAGCAGGTTAATATAATTATAATATATATATATATATATATATCATATAAAATAATAATAAATAAATGATAAATAATAATAATAAGTAACTTCTTTGGAGAGCAGAGTCGGTGTATTTTCTAAATCACCTAACCTGGCCAGCTTATTGGTAGTAGTTTCCCTTAACAAAATCACGGGAATGCCATTCCTTCATGATACGAGTAGTTTCAGGGATAGTGAATTAAAATTTTTATGGGGGAGAGATTTTTAGTTTTATTAAATACTTTTCCTCTAAAAATTAAGACAGTGATATTATAAAAAGTTAAAAATCTTGGAGCCAACTCTTCTCAAAAGCATTCTTGAAAACATATTTCATGATATTAATACTTCATAATCAAAGGGGTCAGTGGATCGCTTCCCGCCATGAGCGATTTAAAGTAATTGGTTACTAATTAGATTATATAAACATAACTATATTATTATTATTACTATTATTACACTTGAAAATTAAGGCTTCCGATCCTAAAAAGTCAAAAAAAAACTTCTCAAAGAAGAATTAACCTCTTCCCCTCTTGTTCCCAACAAAATATCAATATGATACCTCCAATTATTATTAAAATTCCAAAGTAAAAAGTTTTTATTAGATTATAAGAGAAAAAAGCCGAATTTCCCCATCTTGGATTTTAATAGGGTGACACCCGCCCTTTGTTTCCCCTTCCATTTTTATCTTATCCTTCCTATAAATTAATAATATTTAATAATTATTTAATTTTATTTATCTTTTTAAATAAAAAACTAATTAACGAAATACTTTTTTTTTAGGAAATAGAATATTATCTTCATTGACGTTAGCATTGGTCACAATTCAATGTTTATACCCTGCGATGTTAATAGTCCCAGCAGCTCTTTATATTTCTTTTAATTCTAATAAAAAATTAACCAACAGTCTGATAACAATTTTATTTTTCACTATTTTCATTGTAATACTTCTATTTTCTTGTTTTGTTTTAACTAAAAATTGGAATTTCATCAATTCAACTTATGGTTTTATGTAAGTTCATCTTTTTAATTAATCAATTAAATTGTATATTAATTTTAGTTGAATTGAATATAAGGGAAAAAAATGCAGCCAGGTGTTTTTTATTTAATTTTATTCTTTTAACAAGATGACATTTCGGCCCTGATCAGGGCCATCCTCTGAGCAACATATAACAACTCTAGGGAATAAATAAATAAAATAAAAAACATTGGCTGCTTTTTTCTTTTTTTATATACACCTCAACTAAAATCATCTCCCAGCAATAAAAAAACTTTTAAAATTAATAAATAATTTTTTGTTTTAGTTTAACAGTACCTGATCTAAGACCAAACATCGGCCTTTTTTGGTATTTTTTTACCGAAATGTTTGAACATTTTCGTACATTGTTCATCTGTGCATTTCAAATAAATTGCGCATTTCTCTACTTGGTCCCATTAACTTTGAGGCTCAAAGACGAACCGATGCTTTTAGCTACGAGTCTCACAGCTCTTATGGCAATATTCAAGTCATATCCCTCTTTAGGTGATGTCGGCTTCTACTTGGCTCTACTTCCAATGTGGAAGCACTTATTCCATTGTAAGTAAAAAATATTTTATTGAAAGCTGTTGAAGAGAAAATTCTTTCTTCTCTTAGACCATATAAATTTATTATGCAGTGGGAAGGATCGAAAATTACGAAGTAAAAGGAAAATTAAGAAAGCTATAAAAAGGAGAGATTAAAGCAGAATTTAGCCCTAGTGTTTCACTCATTATCAGTTTGGAAATGATCTGACGAAATCAGGAAAAGTAATTAATTTGAAACAGGGAAGTAGAAAGTCAAAATTCCGGACACGAAAAAAAGAAAAGATTTACACTTTACATTTCCTATTTTAAAGTGTTACGCCAAAAAGATTTTTCAAAAAATATTCCCGATTATTTAAAAGGATAATAGAATAATAAAGAACTGGTTTATAAAGAAAGGGCTTTTACCCGCTTGGTGGGGATTTTTACCGCATTCAGTTCAACAGCAGTTAGGAGGGTGAATGGGGACTTTTTTAGGGGCTAATACCGCTACAAAAAAGTAAAAAAATTCTAACATTTAATAATATATATATAAATTTATAATATAAATATTTTGGAGTTGATAGCTATGCTGTGTATTCCTGATATAAATAGTTTTTATTCAAAATATTATTTGAAAAATTCAAGAAGAAAAAATAGTAGGAGAACTAATCTTGGTAAAATTTTCATTTCCAATTCTAAATGTAGTCTTCTCTACTATCTATTAAAAATTTAATAACTCAAAACTATAAGAAAAAATGATACTCTTATTTATGTACAATTATTTATATATAGATATTCATCAAAATTATGCAAAATCTCCCAATCCATTCAATCTTGTTTTTTTAAAGAGAAGATACTTAATTAAGGGTCATTAAAAACATCGAAGCCTATATAAAATTTTAACAACTAATGAAAAAGTTCCAGAACTGTTTGTTGTTCTACTGACAAATTTTCTAGAGAAAAAAAAAAAAAAACATGAAAAAATGCGATTATTTTCTTTTTGCTTTTAATATCAGACTAATCAACCAAATGCCCTTGAAAAATGGGAGGGAGGGAAGGGGGGACGGGGGAGCCAGATCAATTTTCCGCACGAAAAAGCTTTTCCATTTCAGGGGAGAGGAACTACTAACCCACTCTATCTCCCATACTCATTAATAATAATATTTTTACTCAGGTTCTATTTATCTTTACTTAAATTTCAAAAATTAATTTTTTCTCTTTTCGTTCCAGACATGCAGCAAGGTTTCGTGATCGGTTGTTTTTTCCTCATCACATCTGTACTTGGCCCAATTGTTTGGCATCTCTGGATCTATTCCCGTTCAGCAAACGCTAATTTCTACTTCGGTGTAACTTTAGCTTTTGCAACAGCACAAATTTTCTTGCTCACTGATATCCTATTCGCGCATATCAAAAGGGAATATTCTCTTTTTAATGGACTTCATCGTGAAATTGAAGGAAAACCAGCGAAACTTGTTTTAGAATAATAAATAATAAAAAAGAAAGATTCCATTCATATATATACTCACACAAACAGACACATACACACACACATTCTAGAATATTGCATTAATTATATTTTCTAAAAGTAAAAAGACATCCAATCCAATGTGTTGATTCTGCTAAGCAATGTTAATAAATGAGTGCATTAAAAGATCAAAATAAAATAATTTGATCAGTTATTTGAAAAATAAATTATTTTTAAGTCCTTTGTTTGTAAATAGTCTCTAAAATTCGGATTAGCGTGCAATAAAAAGAAGAATCAAATGAAAATATTAGAGAAAATTCAGTTGTTTAGAAAAAGATTTAAACAAGAATGCCACAAGACTTTACGAGGGTTGTCTTTTATATTTCGGGATTTGAGATCAAAAACAAATATTGAATGTATGCTGGTCCCACTAATGCTCAAGGATACCTCAATCTCATGATAAGTCACATGACGATCTTGCAGTATCAGTTCCCGCAGAGCAATGTTTTCCGGAACAACAACAGATTTTGGACGACCTACATGAAATTCGTCCTTAACCGAACTACGGCCACGATTGAAGTCGACAAACCATCGATAAACAGAAGTCCTTGTATGGTGCTTCATCGCCAAAAGTCGAATTAAGTTCATCGATGCACTGTTGGGTTAATCCCCGTCTTAAGTTGTAAAAGAAAAAATAATCGCCTGAAAATGTTCATGATTTCATTTAATTTTTAGCCGAGATGATTTCAAGTATTGTATTGTAAAGTACACGCTCGTATGAAAATACGTTCTGAGTATGTATACTCAAATATCAAAAATGTCAAACTTTATGATAGAAGGGTCAGCAGCACTAGTTTAGCGCAATCCCGAAATATAAAAGGCAACCCTCGTAATTTTAGCAAAATAAACAAATTATAGATAATATTATTCCATTCATCATTTGGACAACTTTTGTTTGTAAAAAAGGTATTTTTATATATAGGATATATATGGCTGTAATTTTGATTGAGAAAGATGCAAAATATATATATTATATAGGATCTTCTAATTAAGATACCACACCTACTTGTTTTTCCCCTACAAATAAGCGGTGTTTAACACCTGAAACTTGGAGGCTGATCGTCATCCAAGTTCTCACTAGATGTGGGCATCAAGGCTCGATAAAATTGCTCCTTCAGAAATATACCATTTTTTTTGTCTTTTTCGACATCTAGACTTCGTCTTTATTTATTTATACCAATTGGTAGCCAATATAATATAAATAAATTTTTATCGCTCAGGACGGGAAGCGAAACCTCTACCTCTGCAACAAGGGACAGGGCAAATATACCATTAATACCACATGTTTCAAGAGGATAGAGGTGTTGATATTGTCATATTTTATAACTTTAAAAGCCACATTCACTCATATCCTTGTTTTTAAGCAAGGCCAAATAATACTGACTCCCAGATGGGTGGCCTCCGAGAAATGAGTGATGAAGGTCTGACGGTGGCTTCGATACAAATATTTCTCACAAATATTACATCACATATATGGCCTCTGATACTATAATTGAAAATAGAAAAAAAAAACTAAAAGCCAAGAGATATGGGTTGGATGCCCTGGCAAAATTTATTTATGCCAAATGGCCTAAAAATTGTATCGTAATAAATTATTGTTTGAAAAGTTAATAAGGCATAAGAAAAGTGTTCTTGTCTCGCTGTTTCTTTACATTTTGATTTTTTTATTGCATAAAAATCCGTATTCTAATAATGACAGAAAGTTTTAAATATATAATTTTTTATAGAATAAAACCATGTAATTCTTCAGTCCATTACTTATTATTTTATATATATATGCAGGTTAACTCTCGAGTTAACAAGCAATAAATCGATAGTTATTGGACTGCAGAAATAACTTTTCTTTTCTCTAAAAAACATCAGAATCTCAAATGTTTAAAACTAAAAGAAAAGTTGGAATACACGGGCAGACAGTTTTAAGAGATATTCCAGTTGACCTCTTGCTATTTTAATGAGTGGATCAAAAAAGGAGATTGCCAAAAATTACCATTATACATATGAAACTAGATATTGTTTCATTGTATAGAAGAATCAACATGCACGAACACCGAGCTACTATAACTTTTCAACTCGCGACTGAAACGAATTTAATTTTTTTTACACTGCCAGCCCAACTTTTCTCAGCCATCACCTACTAATGATTTAATTTCCAAAAGAGTATGAATGTCTGTCCCTCAAAAATGTTTACCAAAGTAAAAGTAAATGAATTAGAAAATCCAAATGTGTAGATACTAATAAAATTAGTTAATGTTATTATTTATTAATATTATAATTTTATAAATTTATATTCCAAAAATAGAAAATGCACTTTAAACGAATTAGCATTGCTTTAAACGGTGGTCTTTCAAAAGCTAATTAGTCTTAGACAGATTGGATTTAAAAAATTGTAATTTCCACATATAAGTTATTATTTTTTTTTAAAGATATAAATAATATACCATTATTATTAAAATATTTTTTATTTACTCATCTCATTTCTCTCTAAATCCTTATAGAAATGATCCATATAAAATGATATTCCTCAAGCCTAACCCCTTATAATTTTAAATCTTATTTACCAAAACGATTGGTGGAATATTCTCTCGCTTTCAAAAAAAAAAAAAAATTACTAACAATAACAATAAGACCAAATCAAATAAGGAAAATGCTTTATAAAAATAGCAGAAAAATCCTACTTCTATACTCATTCAGCTCCCCGATGGGTTTTTCAGTTTTTAATTTATTAAAAAATATAATTAATAAATAAAGGAGAAGGAAAACCAACTGAATTCTACCCTTTTACTTGCAAATATTTCGCCGAGTATGACACCCGGCATCATCACTGCATTCGCTTTAAAATACAATAAAAAAGTTTTTTTATAATTAATTTTACAGATCAGTAAACAAATATATAAAATTGCGATCGTCCCATATATTACATATATGGGTAAGAGAAAGTAAAAAAGTTACAAAAATATATATAAAAAAAATGTCAAATGCAGGGAATCGGTGGTGTGGTGAGTGATAAAAAACCCCAAATCAAATAGGATTAAAAATTATTTATATAAGATCTAAAATAGATTTAACAGAAAGAAAGAAGCACCTGGATCTATCTTCATCTCCTGTGAGCGCCCCTTAGCATTGTTCCGAACAATCTATTGCTCAATTTTATAATTGGACATAATCTATCACTAAAAACCCTCTGTTGAGAACTGTTTAATTTTTTTTTATATATATCTGATCTATAAAATTAATTATAAAATTCTTTTTGGTATTTTAAAGCGAAATGTACTAAGGATGACGGGCCTCACATATTTGCAAATAAAAGGGTATGAAAGTGGACCGAATACTGCTGGTTTTTATTCTCCTTTACCTTCAACACAACAATCCAGCTTATTTCCATTCTGTGAAATTTAATTTATATATTTTTTATCTTTCTGGTATCGGAGACCATTAGACATTCTCTAATTTTTATCTGATTATTTTTATTTAATAGGTAACGAATTGATTTATATAATTAAATAGTTTTTTTTTTTATTTATTAAGGCCATAACCCATAAGGTATAGACATATATTAAATAGTTACTCATGCTTGGACACGAACTACTGACCCTTAGATCAAGAAATAAGAGCTTTAACTCAGATCAAAGGCACAGGCGCTTATTTATAAATTCTTTGGATAAACATAGTCAATTAAAAATGAATAAATTGGACTCAGGTCCATTTAAGTATCTTTTAGAATGAGGTCTGTCTACGTGTCGATATGTTCGTTTGTGATAATAGAGAAAGTAATGGGATCGCAAAAAATAGATGTCGAGAGTAATTAAATATTCATATTTTAATATTCCCTGCTGAAAGAAATTTTATATCCTTTGAGCTTGAATGTGGGCTTGTAATGTGGTTACGAGGACAATTTTGAGATTTGTAACGCTTGAGAATCTTGTAGAAGGCACAATCCCAACCGAAACGTTATACTCAAAACCCCTTTTGAGTATTCCCCCCGAATAAAATCATTACACTGCAGGCAGCTCAAATTTAATTTCATTCCCAAATAATAACATTCTAGCCTTCAACTATTATTTAATTATTAAGCATTTATATATAGTACATGAACAGGTACGGACAAGTATGTAGCCCTAGGCCCGTATAAGATTTAGAATACCTTGATAATGCCTTTCTAATTCTTTAAAATATCAATTTTCTTTTGAGTAATATTCTTTAATTTTATGTAAAATTTTTGTATCATATCAGCTATCGTGTGAGAAATTAATAATTAAGATCAAAGAGAGCTCCGAGGAGGGATTTTTTCATTAAATAAAAATATTTAATGTAAACAAATCCTCAAGTATGCCGTGAATTGGAACATTGGATCCCACCACAGTGGAGCCCTCAGGCAACTCAACGAGGAGAAAGAGTTGCTGTGAAACCCCATCCTATGGAAGGGACGTAAAGAAAGATTTCCTCTCAATGATGCACTCTTCGCAAGGAGTAGGATAGAATAAGTTGGAATAAAAGGACCGAGTGGAATTAGATATAGGAGTAGTTAACTAGATAGAAATGAATATAGAAGGAGGAGTTAGAGTTAGAAAATAAAGTAACTTTGCAGGATGCCAATAGGGCTACGGCCAGTGGTCGGCGGCTGGGTTCGAGGAGTCTCCGTACAAGAAAGCACCTTGGGTAAATAAAGGGAGAATCTCGGTAGGTGGGCTTATACGGCCCAAATAAAAAAATTAAGATCTAAATGACTTACCGGCATAATATTAGTTTAGAGTTTTAGTGGCGAACTCATATACGACTACATATGATCTCTAAAAAATAAATAAATAAAGAGAAATTGGCAATTGAGCTGGAGAGTCA
>JAAAKE020150303.1:0-10299 GCA_010014785.2 Anisolabis maritima | reverse complement strand
ATTTAAAGGTCTAAAGTAGCGATTTCCAAGCGGGGGGGCCCCCCCCCCCCCCCCATGAGCGAGAGGTTAAAGATATTGACATTGTCAGTATTGATAACCTTCGAAGTCAATGGGTGTGGGTTCGGATCCCAGCCAGTCCGATGAAAATTTATATCATTTGGATATCAATTGATGTAAATAAATATGCCTGGTTAATTCGTATCGTATATATACATGTATTGTTTAAAAATCTATATGGCCCATATGCTGAAAAGTGACCTTTCCTCGTATAACGACGACGTCAGGCAGCCAAGTCAAGCGGAAAAATATCTCCCGGATCCCCCGTTCCCCATCCGATCAGCAAAGTCAAGCAACGTAGGGTTGTTACCTCTTGGATAGGAAACTAAATGATGTAGTGGGGTTAAGACTCAACTCATAATAGTCGAAAGAGGCTGTAATTGTGTATAATCTGCTTTAACCTTTTATATTTATAATTTTTTGCTAAATGAAAAATTCCTTGCTTACGACGATTTTCGTTTAACAACGGGTTTATAGCAACTTAACCCCCCCCCCTCCCATTATTATGTGAGGAATATCTATATTTATATAAAACAAATAATAAAAGAATATTTTAAAACACAAATAAGGGAATACTAAACTTCTTATTATGTTTAGATAAGAATGTGAAAAGAAACGAGTGATTTGGAGGACTGGGGGAATTATATTAGGGGCTCTGGAGACTGTGGATTCGATGTGTGCTTTAGATCCTAAACAGCCTTATGGGAAATTAAATTAATCCTATTATTGAAAACCACATAAGAATGGAATAATTGGCAATAACCTAGTCCTGACCCTAGATACAGAGCTATAGGTCTGGCTTCACGTACCAAAGGTCAGAGGTTTGGTCCTGAGCAACAAATTTTTATTTATATTATATTGTCTACTAATTAATATAAAATAAATAAGGACGGAGTCTAAATGGCCCCGATGCCGAAAAAAACTTTAAAAAAATAACAACAACTTAATATTTTTATCAGTAATAAACTAGGTATGTTTAGGCAAATGCATATTTTTTATGAAAGTGTCTACTATAAATTTGAAAATATATCAAGAAATTAAGCTACGAAGCTGACGAAAGTTTTAAGTGCCTAATTTTGCCTATTAGATAAATAAAAATAGAAAATTTTTATTTAATTTAATACATAAAAGATAATATTTTATATATTATTTTGAAATTTTTGAAGTATCCTAGTTAAATATTAATTTCTTTTTTTTTAAACCGAAAAAGGATCACTTTACGAAATGAGTGAAGATTCATTCCCTGCCGATTATTATATACTTCATTTAACATTCTGATTCTGTGCCATTGAAACCCCCTGCTTCTCTTCTAATCTTCATCTCAAAAATCAAATAAATAAAATTTAATATTTAACATTTTTTGTGAGTATATTTGTGCTAGTGGATCAAGTGACCATCTGGATCTCCAGCCTCGATGTGCTTCCTTTGCACCGGACACTCGACCACACGAGCAAAACTCACATCCCGGAGATCCCGGGGGCCAAATAGTCAATAAATCCATAAGCAAAAATATACTCACAAAAAATGTTAAGTAAACTATTACTTGTTAAGTCCAGACATATATTGAAATTTGATTCACAGTGGATCTCGAAAAACTATTTAATTGATTTTAGAATAATAATTTTAATTTTCATGGAAATATTTAAATTAATAAACTCTGCGTTGATTTCAGGCCACGAAATTGGATAAACCCGTGGGTTCCGGGGATATCTATGAAGATGAGGCTCATTTTGGTGCCCAAGCACTCACAGGCAATATCATCGCAACAGAGCAAACGGACGGAGCCACGGCCGTCATTTACACATACCCAGAGCAACCCTTCCATTTGACATAACATCAATCGAACGGAGATTCGTTAGAAACTCCGCCCTCCTCTACTGAATCATCTTCATCAACATCATCATCAAGAAATCAAGTTATTTATTATTATAATCCATAAAAAATAAATAAATAAATAAAATCATCGTACCTGAAATTATCACCAAAATGATTAGTAGAGAAATTTTGATTTTGCTTTTGGTTTAGTTAAAGTTTTGTATTATTATTATTATTATTATTATTATTATTATTATTATTATTATTATTATTATTATATCTCTCAAGCAATAATAATTTTTTAATTATAACGACGTAATAATAAAGGTATTTTTAAATTACAAAACATTTTATATAATCTCCTCATATATATTATGTAAATATATTTATATTATAAATAATTATTTTTATTAAGATAGTCGGCAGCAATTATTCAATTTAGATTAAATTATCCATTAGAAATGCTTTTATTATAGAAAATAATATATAAGATCTTAATATTTATATTGAAATGAGAATTGGAGAGAATAGGGGGGGGGAGAACAAAAAATATTTGGAATACAGTGGTGCAGCCATTATCCAAGACTCAACTTTTGACTTCGAAATCCAACATGTAACGGAAACACAATAACTAAATTAAGCGTGGTTAACGAAGGCACTATTGTTCCGTTCTCATCTATTGAGTTGAAGAATAAGTTTTTGAAATTTACTGCTAAAATAATTAATGTTTTGACATTCGAAAGCGAGATTTTTCTTCTATCTGCTCTAGTGTTGGTTTTTAATTTTTGATGAAATCATTAAAATGGAATGGCAAAATTAGGTGGAAATGAAGCCAAAACACAGACTTCTTTCGGCCCAAAAGGTTTTTATTACCCTGTCAACGATTTAGGACTATTCGACACCCAAATATAATTTTTTTGCCTCCTTCACTCATGTATATTTTATAATATTATATTATTATATATAACTTTGTCATGATGATGGGTAACATTTAGTTGAATCGTTGACAGGAACTATGGCCTTCCTCCACAAATTAGGTAAATAAACATATAGTAATGGAGAATAAAGCCAGCAGAGAAGCCCTCTACCTTTATGTCCTGACCCTTGGGGCAGAGTTAGAGGTCTCACTTCACGTTCCAAGGGACATTAGTTCCTGAGAACTGAGAGCCAAACATTTATTTATATTGGCTACCAATTAACGGAGTCTAAATGGTCTCAGACAGAAAATAACTTAAAAAAAGCCCCTTCTTTTTTGCGTTCTCTATGAAAATAAAAAAAAACTTTAACTTGGGGCAAAGGCTTCGTCATCCTAATGATGTCCGTCTTGTACATCGGAATAAAGGATATCGGGGGGAGCGATACACTCTCCATTACTATACAACTCTGCACAACTCACCTTCTCTTTTCGAAAGCCATGCTTCTGGACAAGGGTGAATACCAAGGACCTTTTCGGGGGGCTAGATTTTATCTGATAACTTGACCGAAATTAACGAAATATATATTAATTGAGAAGATTCTATCAACTTTTCTTGTCAAATTTATTGCGAATAAATGATTTAAGATAGAAAATCCCCATGACGGGAAAATAAGACAATATTTTTGTTTTAATAATTTGCCTCAACAAGCAGACATTCATTTGATACAGAATTTAATATTCTATAATTCATCTAATAAAGATCATTTTGATAGGAGGCAGAGTTTTGGAATGAAAAAACTAAAGTCCAAAAGTTTCAAAATGAAAACCGAAATTCAGGGGTGGCAATTTTCATGTTCACATGTAACTAACAATTTCCAGCATTCATCTAATTATTTCCAACCAAAATTTTTTTTGAGCTAACAATAAATAATTTGGATATAGTCAATAAAAGATGTAACTACGGGCTACAAAGCCAAATCAAAGATTTTTGTAAAAAAAAAAAGCTAATGTTTCGGTCCTGGGTTGAAACCATCTTCAGAGCTGGGATTTTGTCAAAAAGGCATATATATAAATTCCCTTCTCATGTCCTCTTGGAGAAAGAAGGGAAAATGATTATTGACTAAATAATACTAAAAGCAGTGGATCCATTAATGGTCTTTGCTTTTTTGCAACTACATTCTCATTCATATATTTGTTCTATATATTATATGAAATACAAATATTAAATAAAATATATCCTTTTTTTTATTTAAATTTAAAGGATTTCTTGGTCATAATTTTATATTTAATACAGAGTGGCCCAAAAGTCATTTACCAATACAATTTTGCTACAATGTTTCAATATCCCGACTATTTTAAGTTCTTAGATAATATAGATATTTTAGATCTGGTCACGTAATGCTGTTAAATCATAGATGTCGATAGTTGACTTGTTTGTCGTGCGGCATAACCCTGTGGGGTATTATAAAAGATAAAGTGTTTTCAAAAAAACCTTAAAGTTATGAATTGAGAATTAATTCTAGTTCTGTTCAGGACAGATATAAAGCTTGCAAATTATTGCTAATGTTTGTTCATATTTTTATTATAATACATGATTTTAATGTTTGTTATTTTAAATGCGAATCGGTAAACTCACTTTTGAGCCATCCTATAGATAAAATACGTAAAAAATCTGCTTAGAAATTTTCTCTTTAAAAATAAAAATTATTTAATATAAATCAAATGAAATCATATATACTCTAGGAAAAGATAAATGAAAATTTCATTGTATTTTTGATATAAAATAAAAAATAGAGAATAATTGCTATTCTATTGTTTTCTTTCTTTTTCCTTTATTAAAAAATCAAAGAATAATATTACTATTTGTTTTGTCTTTTCGGCATCTAAGAGCATATACGGACTTTAAACATATATTATTTATGATGCAAGGTATCCAGGCATATTTATTTACATCAATTGATTTAAAGAAGATCCTGAGATGTGTAGATTGTGGAAGGATGGAGAAAAAACCAGGAATTGTCGTTAAACTCATGACTAGTCAATTCCAGTCTTCCTTTATCCCTCCCTGCTATCTTCCCTAAAACTTACACTCTCCAATCTTCAACAAGCACCTTTTAAAGTTCTCACTCTTTCTTTCTCCTGGTTGCATGTGCACTAGTCATTAGAAGTTTGATGCTTCCATATCAAAAAAAAGGAGCAGTTAATCGCTTCACTTTTGCGCAAATATTTAGACGCATTTGATCATCATCTGTGCTGTTCTAATAACATAGGAGAGATTTGTCCAAAATATGTACGTCGAACCGCACTAATGATGATGAAACACGTCAAATGCGTCGAAATATTTACGTGGAGCGATTAACTGCACGTTTTTTCTCTATACTGCACACAAAAAAATTTTCATCGCACTGCCTAGGATCCGAACTCACTTCTCTTGGTTTTGAAGGTTATCAATTTTGACAATGTCAGTATCTCTAACCTCTCTGCTACGAGATAAGTGGCGTGAATTTAATTATGAGACTTTTTTAAACTGTTTTATGTAGATTTCTTAAGAAGTATTAATTTTTACTTTCTCTTACTTATATATTAAATAATATTATGTAGTGTCAAGTATTGCGATCGCAATATCGAAAAATCGATATCGAGATTTCAACGGAAATACACGTTTTGAGGTTCCCTGAATCTAAAAAAATGGGTCTCGCAAAATGATCTGTCTGTGTGTAAACAAGATCTCAAAAATGAAAAAACATACGAGGCTGAAACTTAATATTTACAAAAGTCGCTTGCACCTCCAAGCTCCTCAATAAAATGGACCAGAGTTTATTGATATACTCTTTTTTTTCGATTTTCTCAAAATTTGCTCTAACGATTTTGATTAAAATTCCTATATTAATTATTTATAGATGATCTTTGAAATGTATTAACTTTAATCGTCCCAAAATTGTCTTGAGACCACTTTGTGGTGATGTGCGTTCTAGGTTTTTTGAGGATTTTCTTAAACCATTCTAAATTGGCTGTACATATAATCAATTAGATAATTTTTAAAATGTATTCTCTACTTCAACACACTGGGACCCTCAATTACATGATAGTCCACCCTCTCCTCGCTTGCGCAGCTGTCTGGCTGGCCACTCATCTTTCGGAAAACAACTAAAATGTGAATCATATGAAATTCTCATTTATTAAACAAAATAAATTCAAGTTGTCTATACATTGAACGGCTATCTATGGGGCTATCTACTGACCTTTGGTACGTGAAGTGGGACCCCTATATCTGCATTCAGAGACAGATTAATTGTTACATCTGAAGAAAACAAGAAAAAACAAGAATTAATATTAAGTTTCAACAATCGCAGAATAAATAAATATTTTGTTGCTACTCACATTAATTAGACCATGTTTTCTTTATGAAATTTTGATAATAAAATAAGTTCGGTAATTGTATTCTCATGACTTAATCATGCCGTCAAATGTCAAAAGAGATTTTCTTTTCAATAAATTAATATTATTAATATATTTCAAGTAGAAGAATAAGAATTTTACTTTTATAAATAACAAATAAAAAATTTTTAGGTCAAAGATCAATAGCTTTTTTAAAAGCATCTGCGTTAGGATTATTATTTATATATAGGCTTTTGAGGTGAATTCATTAGATTATTCATAATTAGAACTTACCTTTTAAGAGGAATTTCAAGTTAATAACCATAATTCACTTAAATATTTCAAAATGAAGTGAGCAATGATTGTCTGATTGTTCCTTTTGGCCTGTTGCCTCGCTGCTCCATCTGTTGATGATTCTCTAACCGATGTAAAGTTAGCATCATAATTCAAATTTAAAATCAATGAATAAATAACATTCATTAATTTCTAATTAATAAATATTCATCTTAATACTAAATAATTAATATTTTTAAAATAAAGCTAAATTTAGAATAAAAAAAAGAGAATTTAATCTAATTTAATTTTACATCTTATTAAAGTTTTTATTTTTGAATGATAACATCAAATATTTTTTTTGAAAATCTATTTTAGAAAACTATTTTAAATTAATAATATTTTAAATTTCAATTTGAAAATCTTAATATATTTATTTATTTAAACTCATAAATTGAAACATCTTAAAATTTAAAATTTGAAATTAAAAAATTTATTTTAATAATAGTTAATGAAAACTCTTTTTTTTTTTTTTTATTGTATATTCTTTGAATATTATTTTTTGCCAATTTAAAAAATCTCTCAAATGAATGTTTCTTTAAAAGTGAATTCAATTATTTTCGTTAATGTGTCTTGTTTTTAAATGGTGAGTTTTTAATTTATTTATTTTCTTATTAGATAATCCACAAATAACATTTAACCTATAAAAGGTTTCCTTTTCAAACTGATTTTACTAGTTTAATGATTAATTTTGTGAGAGTTAAGATAATTCGAAATAATTGGAAATTTTCCATTACAAAAATTAAGAGAAAGTTTCTGTTTTTTCTTTTTCACTCATTGAAACCGCATAAATCCAAATCTGATTTGACGGTCAACAAAAGGTTTGACCATGCCATCAAGAGACAAGTCCCAATGCCAATTAAGAATAAAAAAATATGAAGGTTTGAAGATCAAGAATGCGGAGGTGACCTAAAAAATAAAAAAAATTTCTTTTAATGACAGGGTTGCAAATAATAATCTTGATTAAAATGACTCGTGGCCTGACTGGAAGGGGAGGAATTATAATTATACAAATTTAAACTATGATAATTTTTTAATCAAATTGAGTCTGCATTTAGATGTACCAAAAGTTTCAATAAATCTACTTAAGTGAATTGACTGACGTCACTGTCTGTGAACTCTATGAAGGGAAAGGACCTGATTATCGTAACATGTGACGCAACAATTAAAAAATGATGGATGTGGGTGGGGGGAGCGTTCATAATCTATATTCATATTCTATAGCCTTATGAGAAATAAAATTAGAAAGGGTTTTGAATCCAAGCGTTTAATTTTTTATTTAAACCAAATTGACTATTAAAATGACTGAGAATAATTATAATTTTTAATTTTTCAAGTTTTAGTTTTACCAATGGAGAGGAAGGGTCTTGAGCAAAATATTAGTGAAATAATGAAAAAAAATATATTCTCTACATCCTTTAAAAATGATGTTTTTGCAGTGTTTCGTCATTAATCACATATTTCTGCATCTCTTGGAAATAATGACCCCGTTGATTTTATTTATTTTGAATTTAATCTTTTTATTTAGATAATAAATAAATAAAGAGAAAACAAAAAATTAATAAATACTGATATATTATATATATATTTTTTATATTCAACTCCACTTTACTCCCCTCCCCCCCGTGGCCAAGACACATTGACATTGTCAATGTCAATGTTGATAACCTTAAAAGCCAATTGGATACCAATTGATTTAAATAAATATGCCTGGATTATAGGTATCGTAATAAATATATTGTGTATCGTTTCAAATCTATAGATATAGGTCTGAGATGCCGAAAAGACAAAAAACTCCACTTTAACCTCAAATATAAATAAATAAATCCTTTTTGGAAAAATAAAATAATCAAAATTTTTAATTTATAAAGTTTTCTTGAAAACCAAAAGGGGTGGGAATGGAACTTCCCCTATACTTCGCCCTACGCCCCTGAATTTAAGAATATTATGACGTCTAGAAAAGAAAAAGAAGAAAATGAACTCAATGCTAATGGAAAGATACTAAACAATATTCCGACGTATAAGGAATTAGATGTAGTAAATTTTTTATCATTATTTAATAAAGAACCCTTGCGGAACCCTGTCCTTGCTTTCCTTTCAAAAAAGACACACACACACTCACTTCCGGTCAAATCACAATACTCTCTCAACATCCTCTCTTTTTTTACGAAATCGCACAACCTTGCTTGCTTAAGTAAAAAGAAATTTTTTTTTCTTCAATTTATAACAATAAAATTAAATATAGGTTATTAGAGGCCGGAAAATTGGAAATTAGATAGAATGATTATTTTTCCTATTTATTGACTTTGAAAAAAAAAAAACAATTTTGTTTCAATAACATCAATAAGAGATTAGAATTTTAAAAAATCCAAAGGAAGAAGAAAAAATAAAATTTTAACCAATTGAATAAGTAAATGGAAAACCTGCACAAATATGGCCTCAATTGTGGGATCTTGAGGAAAATAAAATACTATTGGTTATTTTAGGAAATTTAAAATTTTACCAATTAGAACTGATTAACTTTAGAAAATAAAAATGTTTACCCTTTGAGTAAGGCACTGGCGTACCCAGACTTAAATCATGGGGGAAATGAATGTAATTTAAATATATTTGTATTCATTTCATTTTTTTTTTCAAAATAAATTTAGTTTTGTTTGTTGAATGGCCATTAAAAGTTTTTTATATTGTTCCTCTGTTCAACTTTAATTTTATATATATCCTTTTTATTTTTTGTATATCATGTAACTTTATATTTTAAATTATATATTTAGAAAAATGGCTTGATGGCTTTATAACCTTTGGCCAAAAAAATAAAATTTATAATTTATTATCATAGTGCTGACTTGTTCTATCTTTTCTATGGGATTCTTACAACTCTACGATATTTGGGGGTGGAAAATGATTAATACATCTTAAAGGTCATACTATTTATTATATATACAGCCAATTTAATCAATATTCTTAGAGTGGTTTAAGAGAAAAAACCTAAAAAAGTACTATGGTAATTTGGGGGAAGGGGAATATATTTTAAAGAATAAGTGATTTATGAATTTTAATCAAAATTGTTAGCCATCGTTTTTGTTCACACACTTAGATAAACCATTTTTTAGACTCTGTGGAGGACTTCAAAACGTATATTTCCATTGAAATCTGCGATTTTCTCCTATCTCATCCTAGTTAGACTTCCCAACTTCTCTTACGTTATTTCTATTAGTCTTTTGCAATTCCAGGTGATTACCTTAATAAAGAGTTTTCTCTCTCACGTGCCCAAGCAACAGAGGCTATGGCTACGGCCGTCCCTCTCCTCTCTCTCTCTCTCTCTCTACTTTTGCATTCAATCATGTAGTTGAAGAAGAAAGAAGCCGCCACAAATTGATAGAATTTTTTTTATAATTTGACACGGCAGGGCAGGAATTTCCTGCCAAAGGGAAATCCCCAAATGCAGGTGGACCAATTCCTTTTTTTATATTTTAAGATTGACGTATCCTTTAACTTTGCCGATCATTAATTAGTGGGATTGAGAAGAGATCAAAATTTATTGATTTTAAATCTCGCATTCATTATTTGATTAAAATTCAATTTTAATTTAAGTTGGTTTATTACTTTGATTGAGGGCTCTGTGGAGCAATCGGTAGGGTGTCGCCGGTTCTGCATAGGAGATCGGTGTTCGCATCACGGGCAGGAGGGATTTTTTCATTAAATAAAAATATTTAATGTAAACAAATGCCCTGGATTGGAACATTGGATCCCACCACAATAGAGCTCTCAGGTAACTCTACGAGGAGAGGGAGTTGCTGTGA
>JAAAKE020150292.1:0-12748 GCA_010014785.2 Anisolabis maritima | reverse complement strand
GACGTAATGCTGGCCGAAATATTTGCTGAATAAAGTGGTGTATAGTGACCTGAGAAAAGCGGCTGGTTTCCTTTTTCTCTGAACCCTTACTCAAATTCGTTATAATAGCCCGAATCCATTTAAAAAAAAGTTCAAAAATTATATTTCAAATAATATCCAATAAAAACTATTGGTATATTCGAGGCACAACAACAAAGAACGGAGTTCCCCAACTTTTTACGCCCTATTGTATATATTGTATATACAAGTTCGAAATTGAATTTCAACGGAGTAAAATATTCTGAATCTAATAACTGATTTAGACTCTATATGCGGCGTGCAGATTGCTTGTATGGGAGGGGAGAGGCATTTGTCAAATAAATATTGAGACATTAAAAAAAAAGTCACTTGGAAAATTTGTCAATTCAAGGAAAATCCTTTGAAAAATACGAAATAAAATTTACCAAATTATCATCTTCAAATTTTTGCTTTAAATTTAAATCATTTAGCTGCATTTGTGTTTAAACAGATAGCCAAAATATTTTTGCGAGACCTTAAGTCCATAACCTAGGTGGAACTGAAACAGTGGAACCCACCATAATTTTCATAAATGGTAACAGCGATAGGAAAATTAAAAAACTACAAATCTTCACGTGTAGATGAAATATTTGTAGAGCTGATTAAATATGGGAAAAATCTTTGGAAATAGGTACAGAGGAATCTCGTTATTACTTTCATGTTACAAAATTTTTATCAAATATCCCATTAGCGCGAATTACGCCATAGGCTGATGAAATTATTGGGGAATATTAATGTGGATTCCAAATATTTACCCTGAGGCAGATTCTAGAAAAGAATTGGGAATATAATCAACCAGTGCACCATTTGTTCATCAACTTCAAGAAGACTTGTTTATGACTCCTCAAAAAGAGGCAAGCTCTATAAAACCCTGCTTAGTATTCCAACAAAATTAGTGAAATTAGTTTGCATTTTTTTAAATGATTCCAAAAACGCTCAAGGACTAATTTAGCCCCAATATAATAATAACAGTAATATTTTTGGATACATAAGTATGACCCCTTTTTAATGAACCTTTTTTATCTCTTTTCGTTTAGGAGTTAATGTGACGTAAAGGGGTTGCATTTTTCACATCAAATTTTCAAATTCTATTCTGCAGGCTCGTGGAAAGATAGAGTTCTACATAACTTTTTGTTTGAGAAGTAGCACTTGATATTAAATAAGACATGTCCTTTCAAACTATGCCCTCTGGACACCCTGGTCCTGAGATGAATATTCCAAATGGTTCCCGCCAAACGCTGAAAGTCACCTAATATATTTAATAAACATTGCATAAACATAAATTTTTTCTTTTTATTAAAGTCGTATGTGAAACCTCATTTATTAAGTTTTTTGAAATCGATTTTTTTGTAATATTTAAATACTTAAAGTTATTCAATTGATTTTCCCATTTAGATAACATTAATCAAAACAATTATTCCAAAGGAAAAGTATTTTTTTATCATCGTGTTTTCTATAAAAGTAATAACCCTAATAATTTTCATCATAAATTATTGTTTAGCCTTCTCAATTTTCATTTTATTAAGAGAAGTATTTAAAACCACCTGCTATCAATTTATTTTTTCTCCCTTTTATTGGATTTCTCAACATTTAGATTTCCATTCTTAACAAATTATTGTCTTAAAATCAATATTTAGATAAGATAAACAAAATTAATCACATGAAATGTTATTCATTCATCATAAGTGTGAAATTATAGAGGCAACAGTTCCGATTTCTTATTATACTTAAAAAATAATTATTGCTTAAATATTTAAAATAAAGAGGGAGCGTGAATAAATATAGATTTATAGATTTTTCTTTTATTTCATCTATATTTATCACATAAGATAAGATAAGTAATACAATACCACAGCTTGAAAAAACAAGTTCTTAAACAACCCAATCTAATTTCCTTATATAATTTTTATTGAATTTTTATGATATCGATTTGAATAAAATACTTGATGATAGTCTTCAGTGACAAATGTCCATCATTCTAAAAACTATTGATTCGTATTATAAGCCAAATTGCTGCTCATCTCGAATTCGTGAAAAAATCGAAAAATCAAAATTGCTATGATTACAATATTTTCCTTAATATGATATATATATATAAAACGAAATTCTTATTAGGTCTAGGTTACTGCCTGTTAATAAAAATATATAATTAAGAATTAACTTGATTTTTTTTATCAAGATTCTTAATATATAAATTATTTTAGTAAAAATACAATAATCAATATTATTATCCTTCATATCTCTCTTAAAAAGACAATTTATCCGTGGTCGAGAAATCCGTAAAGGGTATCTTCGGGGATTTTCTTGGTTAACGTTGGTCGGAGTAGTTATTTATTACTTACTACTATTACTTGCAATGGTTGGCAGGCTAAGTAAATCCACTACCTATGCAACTAATGTTTTATCCTCCAAATCTACGATCTGGACTGTTGAATGAGACGTCAACGAGAATTGTAGCTTTACTAATTCAGAAGTCATACTGCGAAAAAATCCCAAAATTGCGATGTGCTTCACAAAATCTTCCCTCGGTGAAATAAACTCTTTGATTCTTTGGCTATCATATGGTATAATATAATTTGATTTTCCATGTGAATCATAGTTTTTGAGCTACTGTACTAAATTTTATCCCCTAATTTCCCACTCATTGCTTTTTCTGCAATTCTGTACTTTTTTAGCTGTATTTATGTAAAAAACTAAAAATTACTTAGTGTTATTATTGTAATTAGTTTATGTTTGAATTAATATTTTCCTGATACATTTCTGAACTATTTGTTTGCCTCTTCTAATCCAATCATATTCCAAAGAGTAGCGGTTTCCTTCCTCCAGTTTTAAAGGCGAATTATACAAAAACATCACTTGACCATTAATAATTTCCGGATAATAGCTACCAATGCTTTGAAAGTAATTTGATCTCATTTTCTTGTATATTTACAACTAATTGATATGGACCATTTATATTGATGTTGAAAATTACAATTTCTCAGAATATTGGCATTTATTCCTTAATCATCCTATATTAAAATTTTATTATATTTTAGCAGAGAAAACAGTTAATTATGATGATGATATATTTTCTTTATGAAAAGACAATTTAATTTATTCATTAATACTGTCAGAATATGTCAAAATGTCACAAAAACTTATTAATCAATCTTCATAATTGGGAATCCAATCAGAGAGACAAATTTAATCATAATTTTTTTAGATAGTTCATCGATTGTTTATTTATATTCGAATTATAGTTTCTTGAAATCAAATGAAAAAAAGAAAAAAACTAGAAAACATACTTTGGAAATGAATAACCTTGACCTTGACAGGAAATGAGTTCTTTATGATTGATAATGATCACTCACCATCAACGTATACAAAATCATTATTTAAATTATTCTTAATATTGATTGTAATTGAGGGCGGAAGAGGGAGAGAGTGGATCCTTTAAACATTTAAGTAAAATATAAAAGCTAATCAATAAATCAAATTATGTGTATGAGGGTAATTCCTTTCATAGGCAACAGACACATACTGAGGAATTCTAATGTCTAAGGAGAAAGAAAAGAAATTGAAATGTTCTTAAAAATAATTAATTAAGAATTGAGTTCTCCTTATGAACTTTTCTTTAGTACAATAAATTATTTTTCACAATAAAAAATAATCTGAAAAAATTGTGTAAGAGTTCGGAGAAAAGAAAACCAGCCGCCTTTCTCAGGTCACTCACTATACACCACTTTATTCAGCAAATATTTCGGCCAATATTTCGTGGGCCATCCTCAGTGCCATAATGTGATAATTTTAGTGGACCTGCGTCCGTTATTTCAAAGATTCTTGGAGAGGTAAGGGACATGTACACAATGAAACGATTCGATTTCTCCGAACTCTTACACAATTAATCTGCCCAGCTATATCTCATTTATAATAATCTGAGAAAATTTAGTGAATATTTAAATTATGGTAATAGTATGATTTCTTTGTCTTCTTCCCTCTCTCCGCTCCAAAATGGCTTGTTTATAAACTCAAAGTCTATCTAAGCTTCTAAGTCTTAATGGAAATACATATAATCTGGAAAGTGGAATATTTTAAAGGAGAAATTCATATTTACCTACCAAACTGCCTATTAGGAAATGAATACAATTTAGAATATATATTAATATAATTTTTACGATACCTATGACCCGGCCATATTTATTTGAATTAATTGATAGCCAATAAAATTTTAATAAATTTTATCCCTCACAAGTGAACCACTGATCACTAAGTAAGAGCTCTATCTCACTTCTAAGTGACAAAAGCCTTAATAAATTTAAAATTAGAAGTTTTTTGACACAGGTACCAACAAAAATTTCTCAGAGAAAAGGAGCTCAAGCCAATTTTTTGTAAATAATATAAATATGTAACAGGGTCAATTCCTTCTTAAAAACTACTCGGTAAATAATTATTTAAATGTTTATCTAATGAGTCTGGATAGAATTTAGAAGATTCAGGATGGCTTTCTTTTTCCCTAAACTTCTACTTAATTATTACTTAAATATGACGCATTACTTGGAAGGAGATATTTCATTGCTTATCTAGGTTATTTCAAAAAGGTTAAGAAGGACAAACTTAATAATTTATATTTTTATATTCATCCTTGAAATAATCCCAAGTGTCCAAGGACAAGATATTTATATTTGGATATTCATTTAATGTATTATGATATTAAAATATATTTTTAAGCCCTTTACTTTATATTTCATTATGAAAAGAGTGTGAAAAGTTTTTCCAAGATAAAAAGTTCTTTTCAACAAATTTTCTTGGTTTTAAGATCGATTTATGTACCTATTAACTCTCTTGTTAACATTATAAGATAAATGATATACTATGAATTTATATAATTTTCGGAAATAAAAACACCATTTCGATCCTATTAAATATTATTTTGACCTCAAATGCTGAAAATGAGTATGAAAGAATAATTCTAAATATCGAGTTCTCTACTTCTACGAGTCTCATCCTTAGAAAGATTAAAATGAACCTTATGTCTTTCGTTAATGAGATCGGAATCTAGGGTGAAACTCAGGATCCCCAGCCTAACCTTAAGAGTTGACATGTTATGTTTTTTTATCATCTTGGGAGCCGATAACAAATAAAGTTTAGTTCCTTTCTCCCTTGATCATTTTTTGACTCTTTTTCTTGTAATATGAATTTAGTTTCATAATTTTTTATCTAAGAAAAAATTTCTTATAAACAGTGTGTTGCCATTATATCGAAATTTAAATAAATATTTATTTTCTTTCCAGTTGTTTAACTAACGCTGCGATGAAGAAAGTCTTTTTCAAGTGAAGTGAATGAAATTGTTTAAAATGCTTATTGACAGATAGATTACTCCGACCTTCGCTGTAAGTATTTTTGTTTTTTTTTTAAATAAAGAACGGTTTAAATTGAGGATTTTCTTGTTACTTTGCAACGAATAAAATTACAAATTGACATTTCTGATGAACTAGTTTGAATGACTGGTAAAATCTATTTATTTATTTATCAAGGAAAAATTATAGTGAATTAATTCAACCCTAACTTTGTTACGCCGAGGTTATAAACTGATAAGAATCAGATATTTTTGCTTATTACTTACGAGTTTAACACTTAAGTGTTTTGTTTTAAAAATATTCATTTTCAATTAAGATAACAAATAACAAGTTTAATTTTGAAAAGCAATTTTAAAGACATTTACTTTAATTTTCAACCCCAAAAAGACATCTGTGTGTTGTTTGTGTTTTTAAATGAGGGGAGAAAATAAACCACTTAATTGAAAAAACATAAAACACATAAATTATTAATTATTAAAAAGTTAATCTTTGCAGGCTTGAGTAATAATTCATTATTATTAATATTATTATATATTATATTGACGCTAAATCGCTCATAAGCATGTTGTCGTTCGATACATATCTTCTCCATTCATCCCGCTTGGGGTTGGGGGATCTTCCTCCCCCTTAAATATACCACCGGCTTCAGACTTTGAATTATAAAAAAACACACTTTCTAATAATACGCGTATAGAAGATAAAATATGAGTTTGAATATTCAGTGATTAATTTTTATATTCTTTCTTCTTTGTAATTTTGAACACTTGTTGAGTTAACGGCCTGTAATTTGCTTTTGTTTTTTTTTGCTAAGTCTTCTTATAAATAATTTGTTAAGCACGTTTTCACCCCCCCCCCCCCACGTAGTCGAGAGGTTTAAGATACTGACATTGTCAATATTGATAATCTTAAAAATCAAGGGGTGTGAGTTCGGATCTCAGTTCGGTGAAAATTTATTTAAATCAATTGGATACCTATAATATGATATAAATAAATATGCCTGTATCGTAAAAATATATTCTATATCGTTTCAAGTCTATATGGCCCTCAGATGCCGAAAAGTCAAAAAAAAAAAACACGTTTTTAATTTTTTAAATAATGGCTAATCGATTTAGGGTACTTTCTGATGAGATCATCTACCTATGTAATTTTATGGAAAAATCTGAATTTCCGATTAGTCAAAATTACTTTTGTGACATGTTGTCACTTAAATGCCCCTTCTATCGGGAATCATAACTTATCAGTCTTTCAATAATTTGTTAAGATTATATATATTAATATATCTAACAATTTATAAGTAGACTTTATTTTGAATTTTATTTTGTTTTGGTTTTTAACAATTTTTCATTTCAAAATCCCAGGCAAGAATTTTCTGTTCAATATATATATATTAACGGAAATACATGTTTTGAGGTTGTTCAAAATATGGATCTCGCAAAATGGTCTGTCTGTCTGTGTGTGAACAAGATTTCTCAAAAACCAAGAGCTACTCGGGCCTAAATCCTAAAATCCCAAAGATTTAAATTCTTTTGATAGGCTCAGTAATTAGATGAGGAAATCGGCTGCATAGAGGGAGAAAGAAAGAGAGAAAGGAGAGTTAGAGATTGATAAAATATATTACAAAAAAAAAATCCAAGAGGTTGCAACACTTTCCCGCACTTTTTTTTAACCTTCCTCTAGAAATATTCGATGGCGCAGCTCTACAACCCTATTAGGTATGCAAGTCATGTCATGTTGATTTTTATTGATATTTTTTGGATAAATAAATGTTAGTATCCAAATCTAACGTAAAAATTGTAATATATATTTGGTAAAAATTATTATTCTCGGCAGAAGGAGGAAAAAACAATGCAGTAAATTTCCAATTGAATTTAATAGCTTAATACTTCGAAGGCACTTTGGCTCTTCTTCTTCAGAGGTTTTCTCATGTACACTCAATGAACAGTTACTCTACAAGTACATTTATGTATCATTGAGATGCAAAAAGACCTAGACAGATAAATTTTGATAATGATGTAGGATAATGTTAAAAAAAAATAATTGCACAATTAATTAACTTTATGTCTCTAGTATATCATTGGACTCAAATATTTTATATTCCAAAAAGCGAAAAAAAAGGCAGAAATTTTCTACAAAAAGGACTCCTAGACCAAGGCGGGCTGCCATATCTAGTAAAATAAATATTAATTCAGTACTATGCAGGTCTAAAAACATATATTTTATAAACAGTGGCTATTGGCTGAAGAAATTTGTAGAAAAGTATACACTCAGTCGACTGGAAAACTTCGAATTAAATTTTATAAAGTCTAACTTATGATTTCCTTGAAAAAAATCTTTTCTATTTCATAATTAAAATACCTTTCATATTTTGATTTCTCTAATAAGAAACATTTAGGGACACGCTTTATGCCCAATCAATCACAAAATTTTGTAATCTGAAAAAAGATTATTATATAGCTACTCATATATTATACAACTACGCCATATTTGAAAATCCCCACCCACCATATCAAATTAACTCCTATTCGTCATTACTTGAAACATTTTTTTTTAATTTTTATTTTAATTTCATCCCCCATTAATTTTTAGAAAAAAAAATCCAAATAATTTATTATTTTTCTAAATAAATATTTTTTTATTTATATATGAAAATTTTTTTCATTTGTTTTTCCCCTGATAAAAATCAGTCAGGTTGTTTATTACTGCCATGAGGAAATAATATTATGAAGGTTACTGAACTCGCAAGATGATTTTAATCAGGAGGAAAACAATCATTTCATTTTTCATTCTTTCATTGAATTATCCTCTCTTCTCCCTCTAACCGCAATTTTCTCATCACTACAATTTTTCATTCTTAGTTTTAAAGTAAAAACTTAAAATTCCAAAAATATTTTCTAAAAATTGATCATCAACCTCATCACCAGTTGACACTTTGGAGAATCAACGCCTACTTCTTCGACTTGTTGGTGAAAATAATAGAGGCCTAATAATTGTCTCAATAATAAAATCATCTATAATTTTTACTAAAAACTACGTCTTTTCCTTTGAGATTTGGATTTCATAAAAAAGAAAAAGCAATCCCGATTCGCCATTACCGCTCGTAAAAGAAAAGAGATATAAAAAGTGTTACATAAAACAAAACTGCACCTTGAAATATATGAATCACAGTGGCGTACCTAACTCATACCTTATGAGGATTCGATCCTCCATACACCATTGTTATGAAATAGAACTGGCAATGAAGAAAATTTTTTGAATGAATTTTGTCTTTGTCTTAATTAATTAATATCTTTAATAACAGAAAAATTAATAAATAAATATTGACACAGTGAATACTGAATCCAACAATATAGACTATTATAACAAGTCTTGTCATAAGTGATAAAAAAGTTAAAAGACAGCCAACGCGCAAAATTGATTCATCAGAGCAACACAAAACCATGTTTTATTCTTGTTCTACTTAAACATAGTTCTTCGTAAAATATAATAGAAATAAGTCGCATTTTTTTAAAATGGATTATGTTGTGAAATATTGATTAAATTTTTTTATTTTTCCTCTACTACTAATATAGTGTTATTATTTGTTGATAATTTGTGACTATTAGAATGACAAATTTGTTCAAAATTTAAAACGTCTCCCCTTCCCTTTTTTAGGCTTATCAAGGTCTCTGACTGCAATCGATCCTCAATTAAGAGGTCTTTTTATCCAAATCGATTACACACACCCACACATGCACATTACCTATTATATTCAACATTGGAATATAATAAAGCACGAAGGCTTCGATTTATTTTCGATATATTTCTCCCTACATTAATAATAATAATGAAAAATATTTCAAGAAAATAAAAATTATTAATTATGATTTTTTTAGTCCATTAGGAACAAGGCTATTATTTGTTATTTTATGACAAACAAAATAAAATTTTTATTTTTTCTAAAATATAGAGTAGGAAAATGTATTTTCCAATTATTGATATAGCATCATAGTGGTTTTTTATATGCACTTTTTTTCGGTCGGCATCAGAGGATATGTATTCTTTAAATAATTAGAAATATATTTTAGTTACGATATATTATCCAGGAATTTTTTTTTACATCAGAGATATATGTATCTCATCGTGAGGATTTATTTACATCATTTGGTATCCAATCGATTTAAATAAATTTTCTTCGGACTCCCTGGGATCGAACTCACACCCCTTGGCTTTTAAGAATATCAATATAGACAATGTCACTATCTTTAAAGCCTCGGCCACGGAGGGGGGTATTTATCCCCATATAAATTGTTTATCGATTAGTCAGTTGCTGATAAAGGAATTGGTACAGTCTGCCTTATTATTCCTATATCATTGTTTATTTAGAAAACTTATTTATTTTAACTTTCTCTTACCTAAATATGAAATATAGTTAGAAAGTATATCGATCGAAAAAAAATCTTAGTCGAGATTTCAACGGAAATACACGTTTTGAGATCCCTTGAGTCTAAAAAAAAATGTCTCTGTATGTTAACAAGATTTCTCAAAAAGGTAAAAACGTACGAGGTTAAATTTTATATTTAAGTTAGTTACTCTTCTGGCATGCACCTCGAAGCTTTTGAATAAAATCGGCCAAAGAGTACTAGTACTTTAATGATGTACTTTTTTAATTTTTTCGATTTTGTCTTAAACTTCTCAAACGATTTTAAAATTAAATTGGCAGTTCATACAATAAATTACATAGTCTTAAAGATGTATTATTATTATTTGAATAATAAATCTTTTAACATTAATTTATTTCAAGAATGAAATCCATTTATAATTTGTTATTTAAAAAATTTTTATCAATGCTATTCTTAATTATCTCCCACAAAGAAAAATCGGTGTGTGACGTGAGTTGAATTAATGCAATTTTTTGGGTCACCATGTAATTTAAAAAATTATAAAAATTTGTATTCGAAGTACTTTCATAAATGTAATCCCTTTTCTACTTTTTTTTTATTATTATTTTTACGATCGGCTACGAGGCCATCATGTACATTTTTTAATTCAATATATTATAAAAAATAGATTAGTATACAAAAATACAATAATAGAAAAGAAAAAATTAGTAGACAACATAATCAGTAAAAAGTAAAACTCCATAATATACTAAATTTTCAAAATAAATTAATACAATAACATAATAAAATAACAATATTATACAATAAAAGCAAATAACTAAGAAAAGGTTGTAAATATATAATACATATATATATGTATAAAGTTTGCTTCGGATCCCTTGGTATATATTGTTGAGATGAGTTAAATGAGAATATGGGAATTGTTGAAGAATTGTAGAGTGATTATTATTATTATTTTAACGATTAGTTCTGATGGATTTTTTAGAATACTGTTGAAGGAAGGAGGGTAACGGAAGTGGGAGTGAATTGTTCTTTGGAAAATGCTGCGCTATTTTCTGTAGAGTGGACACTTCATTAATAAATGTTTGTCAGAAGGAAAACCGCAGTTGCAGTTAGGAAATGGAGATAAGAAAAATCGGAATAGGTGTGAGCGGCATCTTGTATCCTTAACCTATTGAAGGTTATTATTTCCTTTCTATTTAAAATTAGGGTAGATTTGAACCAAGAAGGTGATGGAATTGGTTTTAAGATATACAAAGAGTGTTCCTTGGTTAGTGAAGAGTATGATCAGTTGTTTGTCCATTCTGTTTGAATAATATTTTTTATGATTGAAAAGGCATCTTTCCAGGGAGTAGGTCCTGGGAGAATTTGTCCAAAATTTCTGGCTCTATTAGTTAAAATGTCAGCTATGATATTTCCTTGGTCTTGATGGTGTTCCTTAGTCCAGCTTAGCGTTATAATTTGAGATTTAGTGGCAGCTATTGTAACCAGATTTTGTATTTGACAGGTATATGAATCTAATTTGCCTCCTATTTTTGTTGATTGAAGAGCTATTAAAGTTAGATAATATGTGACCCGATTTTACTGAGGATTCTATTATATAAAGTATGGCTTCACATATGGCTATTAATTCAGCAGAGAAGATGGAAAGTGAAGCAGGCAGTTTATATAATTTAATATAGGAAGACTCGGATTTATATATCCCTACACCCTACATTGTTACTTAATTTCGAGTCATCAGTATAAAGTGTAATATCGTATTTAATGTTTAATTGTTTAGGTGGATCGGTGTTAATATAAAGATTATTAAATGAATTATTCCTGCCTATTTGAAATTTAGATGTTTCATTTTGGTTTTCTTTATTTAATTTTACTTCTAGAGCCTTATTATATTTCCAGGGAAGATTATTGGTGCCCATTATTTCCTTAATTTGCTTTTTCTTTTGATATTCTGGGCATGACATATCCCTAGATATGTGATTGCTCTTACAAAAGATCCACGATGGCTCTTCACATTCATCTTTTTTGTGCTTATTTCCTCATAATTCACACCTCCTGGATCCAAACACTAGCGAGCTACAGAACATTTTACACCTAAAATCTTTATTTGATTTGTCCCACAAATATAACGTTAACTACAGGCAGGGTTTCATTTCATTATTTATTCTTTTAAAAATTTGTTTAACCTTAACAATTTTATACTCTGACTCACTAGTCTCTAAAATTTTCTTCTCATTTTCCGTCAAAGAAGAATCAACATCTTTCACAATTCCTTGACGAAATAGAAAGAAATTTGGAATATAGCATCCTAGGCCTTTGGATTCTTTAACTAATGAATTTGCAGACTCTGAAGAAGGACAATTTTAACTTTAAACTATTTATTTTGCGAATAGAAATAATGCCTTTGTAGCAATTAAAAGCAAAGTCCCTTAAATAATTTTCCTATCGACATTATATGAATTTTCCAATTTTTATTTAAAATATCAACATACATTAGAAGGGCCTTTGTCATTAGGGCCATAGATGTTATTTTTAAATTTTTCATAAGAAGAAATTGGAATATGGAATTGGGTTGGCAACTAAGTTCCCGCCGTTTTTTAATTTTAACATTTCACATGTCATTAAATGTTTTTGGCATAATGTTTTAAATCATTCGAGAGAGGATGTTTTGTTCTACCTGAATCTATGTTTTGTTTTTTCTCGAGTTAATTTCTGTTAATTTTCATATCATTAAAATGGAATGTCAAGTTGAGAAAAATGAGCATTTTCCACACCTCCTTCTTTTTGCTTATAAGCAAGGTTCTAAGACCGCAAAAACTGTTCGCGACATTTGTGCTGTGTGGGGAGAGGGTGCCATAGCTGAAAGAACTGATTTTAGAATTATGAAATAGAATTCTTCTTATAGTTCCCGAATATATATATATATATATATATATATATATAATAATAATAAAAACAAACTTTTTATCATCC
>JAAAKE020150281.1:0-12749 GCA_010014785.2 Anisolabis maritima | reverse complement strand
GTTATGCTACAAAATCCCCTTCTGTTGTGGGGAAAAATGATCTAGATTTATATTCTACCTTATATGTTTCGCCTATATTTCTTTTTTTTTTTTTTATATATATATATATATATATATAATTTTTTATTAATGAAACAGGCTTAAAATTATTCGAAGACAGTTGTAATCTCAAGTTTAATTAAAATTAAAGTCAACAAAACGTATTGTCATAATAAATATCTTGAAATAATACAATTTTTAAAGACAATTTACATAATAGAAATTTTTATAGTTGTATAATTAATTTTATGACTCATGTAATATTTTTTCTAAACAATACGTGGGATCTAAATTACATAAAACATTTTCCTGAAATGAACTTGTTTTGGAATATTGTTTTAATGTAAACATATGGCCTTTAGAGACAAAACAAAAAAATAACCTCTTGGCAAAAAAGAAACGATAAAACCATCAAACAACTAAATACAGTATATCCAGCATCAAATTTGAAGATTCATTTATTATTTTACTTAGAACCGAAAAAAAATCGCACATGTTTCTCAAATCTCTACTTTTATCATAATTTTTAATAAAAAATGTTTTCTTTTTGAGAAATGTTATCAAAATATTAAAAATTAAAAAATTTTTTACATGAGTTGAGATGGAAATAACAAATCCATTTATCATGTTATTTTATTCTACAATGGACTATACATTTATAATTTTTAGGCAAGAAAATTTACTAAAAAAAAAATTGTCTATTTAATTCACTTTTTAGTTCTCGTAAGAAAAAAACTGATGTGACCAGCACATAATCGACCGACATTCACATCGAGACGAGAAAATTGGAGCTCATCTCGTTTTCTAGATGAGAAATGAGAACGAGACGAAACATTTTTGGACGAAATTATCATTTTATCCTGAATTTTTTTTTTCATTTTTCTCATTTAATTTGAAAACAAGAATTTTTCTTTATCAAATGAAATTTTCCTTAAACCTTCTAATCCAAATTTAGAAGTATCATTTGGGAAGCAGAGGGACTGTTGTCCCTCCTCCCCCTAAAACCTCTAAACTATTATTTTTTGAGGCACAAGTCCTAGATGGCTAGGTCCAATTAAAAACAAATATAAATTATATAAAACAAAACAACAAACCATATATATATATAATAATAGAAATAGAAATGTATGCTCATTAACAAATAACATGTTCATTTCCGCGCAATAATTCGTGGCCAGGAATAAACAATTCATTAGACATCCCGATCAGCCTTAAGCTGTTAAGGAAAACCTTGCCTAAACCTTAGGTTGATATGCCTCACTCTATCTGAACTATTCTCAACAACAAAAAAATCAGACATGATAGTAAAATTTTTTATTAATTTCAGGAAATATAAGGACCTATTGCAAAAAAAGGAAATACTTTGCATTGGCCGGTTAAATAATATTTCAATGTTAATTTATAGTAATCGTTAATTATACAACAACTATATGAAAAAGTGAGTAAAGTAGCATGATTAAAAGGTAAGGGCGGATCATGTTAGAGGGAGAGCGAGGAGCGAGGGGCTTAGGAAATTTTTTGTGATGAGTTTCAATATTACCGTTTTGGATTTAATGTATTTAATTATTATTTATTTTTTCTTTAGATAATTTATAAATGTAAATTTAAAAAATTAAATTATAATTATTGTTAAAGAAAAAGAGACAAAGCTATATGATTAACCAGAGCTCCAAAAACCTAGTTACGCCTTTTATTATATTATTATATAAGTTGCTACTTAAAATGAATATTAGTATAAAGTCATAATCTGATTATTATTATTATTATTATTATTATAAGTCAAAATTAGAGGGAGCTTTGAAGTTCTTATAAGACGATAATTATATTAAAAATATTACTAACACATCACATAACTTTCTCTTATCTAAGGTAAGGAATATCGTTAGTTAGGATTAGTTTAAGATAAAATCACAAAAAGCCTAAAAATGTACAAAAGTAAAATGGGCCCAAACAATTTTGGAGAGAATAAGAGTTAATACAATTTCAAAGATCAACTAATGAATAATTCAGATATGAATTTTAATTAGAGTATATTTCAAGAAAATCGAAAAAAAAAAAACTAAAAAAGTACATCACTAAAGTACTAAGTAATTACCCGTTGGCCGATTTTATTCAAAAGGTTCAAGATGCAAGAGACGAGGGTACCTAGCTTAAATATAAAATTTCAGCCTTGAAAGTTTTTTCGTTTTTGAGAAATCTTGTTAACACACACACACACACTGCTTGTCCTTTCTCTCAATCGGATCTAATTTTCACAGGCGACCCCGAAACAAAAAAACATCTAAAGAGAAAGAATAAGAAGATGTAAACCCTGGCCTCTTCTACTATGCTTCATTATTCCCGTAAAATGTAGCATTGGATTAAATCATAAATGAAACTAAAATCTCAGCCTGGCATAGAGGGGAAAGAAAGATGCCAGTCTTAGCTCGGGTAAGCCGGGTAACAACCCCTTATTAAATCTATCTTCCGAAGAGTTATATTAATAACATCTTTTGAAATTTAATTTCATGAATATTTTCCAAAACAATATAAAAATATAAAATTCATCCATTAGAAAAAATAATCGAAATAACGCCCTTTTGAAATGGGCGATAACAGCCTTGAAGTGATAAAGATGGATAAAAGAAGAATGTAGCCAGTGAAATTTTGTTTATTAACAACCCTCGGTTGTTGTTTTATTTTACCTACGATTTCAATAAAATTTGATATTTGGCCTTCCCTTGATATAAATAATTGGAAAGTGACTTCAAAGACTCACGTGGGTGGTTTCCACCCTCTGAAATTAATTCTCAAATTTTATTAAAATCAAATGAAAATAAATAAATTAGTATTCGAGAAGCTAAAAAAAACATAAAAAGAGAGAATTTCTTTTTAAATTATATATACTAAAAATAAGTGTTATTAAAATCGGAATAGAAATTGACTAACGGGGTTAATAAACTAATAATCATAATGGTTGAATCTACCTCCTGGCGTGTCTTTATTTATTTTATGGGACGTCCCTAAAAGCCCAGATATAGGTCAGTATAGCCCTTAAAATTAAAAGAAAAATAATTCCAATTACTCAGAAGGTGAAGCGGAAAAGCACCCAAAGGATATAAGAGATATATCTGAGATTGACAATATTAATGCTCATCATGCCACACACACGCTACCTACACCTGACCCAACTTATCCTGATGATGAGTGCGATCACTCGAAATGTCGACAAATAAATCAACTTTTTTATTTATGAGCTTTTCCGGATCACTTTCTGAGTATTCTATCCAGCCGTCTATATCTGCTCATCAAATAATAATTTCAAAAAAGTCTTAACTAATTTATGATTATCAACCAAAAAAATAAAAAATAAATGTTTTACCTAATCGAAAAATATCGACGATATGGCTTGAACCGGTGAAGTAGGAACTCTAGTTTGAAAGCGCGATCATAGAAATTTTGGCTCGTTCTCTCAATTTTTAAATTAGAAATGAAATAGGAATAATAAGTACGAATGTCCTATTGACGAATGAGAGAGAGGACTTCAATAATGGCCAAGTGATCCTTTTTGCCTTCTCCCTTTGAAATATCCAAGCAGATTTTTAAATTTTCAATAAAAGAACGTTGTTGAAAAAAAATTCCACATTGAATACAATATATACTTTCTCTAACCTATATATGAAATATATAGAGAGAAAGTATTGTATCACAAAAAATCGATATCGATATTTCAACGGAAATACACGTTTTGAGGATGCCTGAGTTGCTTGATGAGAGGGTGGAGGAATAGAGGCCTAGGAAAAGAATGCCAGTCCTAGCTAGGGTAACTCGTGGTCGCCATCCACGTAATTACAAAACCCGGGCCCTGAGGTTAAGCAAGTTTTATATATTGGTCCCAATTTTTTTTTTAATTTTACAAGTTCTATTGGAAATATAATTATACAAAAAACTATTAATTGTAGAATTAACACCCTAGCACCAGTTGAGGCCGGGCCTCTGCGTATTCTGTTGCACACTTGTTTGGGTGGTGTCTCCCTTTGTCACTCCATTTACTCTGCCACAGGAAAGCACTCAAGGCCCTTTCCTACGACAAGGAAGAGACATCTCACCTTCGAGGGGGTTTTGTTCTAAACGAAAATTATTAAATTAAATTAGAATGTTTTGACATATTAATTCCCTTGGGAGTTGCTAATTATTTCAATTACAAATGTATATGTTAAAAACATTAATTAATGATTTATATAGAATTTTATGAATCAAAATAATATAATTTATATTATAAACAAGGCGCATATAAACCTATCTTTGAAACTGACCTGCATTATCATTGGCTGCCAATGGATTAAATGGCTCTAGCTCTTTAAAACATCTCCGTAAATTTTGTTTATAAATATATATGACTAATATGGGTTTATTTGAAATGGTGTTGATTGATATATTAGTAATATATTGTGCAAGTGGATAATACGACATATCCCCCCCCTGGAGTGGCCAGAGATCGTGAGGTCAAACACAAGGAACCATTATGGCACGTTATTGTTTAAATTGACACTCATCTCGCTTGACTGTCCAACTTGCCTAGCATCCGTTATTTATTATTAGCAACAATCGATGATGAGTCCAAGTGACACTTCATATAAAGTTGAAAATTTAAAAGGTGAAATATCTAAATATTAACTTTACAAAAATCATTTTGAACAACTTTTTTTTGAAAAAAATAAAAAATCATAAGTTAGAAGAAATTTATATTTTTTACCCTTTAAGGCCTTCTAATATGTTTGATCATTCATGTTCTCCTAGTTAAAAATTTTTTTTTCAAATCAAAGTTATTCATAATTATGAGTAGAACATGGTATATGAATGTATTTCATAAAATGTATATGGATATTATTCTGTTAAGGTTAATATTTGAGGAGTTTGATTTTTCATGTTTGAACTTGAAGTACCATTCAAATGTTGCCAAAAGTTGATATTTCCTTTGCATTAGCGATGATTCTTCCAGATGAAAAATAAAATTGCATACGCCTGTAGCGCTCTTCTTCAGGTCCAGTATTTAAGTTCTGTGAATTTAATGTAGTAACATTAATTATCTTTTTTTATTTATATATATATATTGATGTTACTACATTCAATTCACAGAACTACTTGAATGCTGGACCTGAAGAAGAGCGCTACAGGCGTACGAAACGTTGGCAACAAGAACAGTTTTACACACACGCTTTTATTTTTCACCTGAGTTTGCCCAGAAAACCCGCCCCTAACGAAAATTAACATCTACAGTCATCGTGGTTGATATCCCCTTTGATTTACAGTTAATAATATACATATATTTATTAAATTTGTTCCATTTCCAAATAAGCTATCATTTATAATTATATACTGGTACACAAAAATTATATAGAAAACTTTTTTTTCAAGGAAAATCGTTGATGATCGATTTAGAAAAAAAAACCCTAATGTTACTAAATTAAATAAAAAAATAACTCTTGTAGAGGTACGAATACCACGAGAAACGAAGCAAGTTGAGGGTAATACGATATTCTCTCTACTATTTTAGCTTCGCTTCAAACAAAGTTATATTTATAATTTTTTTTTTAATTTAATTTAAATAGATTGAAAGTAATTATTTTTTTTTTTCTAAGAGTACGGATACCGACTCTCGGTACTAAATAAGGACCTCTAGGAAATTTATTGTATAGAATGCCTTATAAAATTTTAAGCCTGCTGTTTCATAATAATCAGAATTTAACAAACAGAGAGAGAGAGAAACATGTTCACGTGATAAAAAAAAGCCTAATTCGTTTTTATTCCCTGAAATCTTGGCTTATGGGATGAAAACAATTTCTCCCTTCTAAGAGGTCAGTAAGGAAGATTACATATTTACTTTTTTTTTTTTTTTTTAAATAAATCCTAATACCCTCGATGCTAACGAATATTTTAGAATTTGTATAATCCTCTCAATTAAATTTTCTTTTTCTTTTCAAGCACTCTATATTCAACGAGTAAAATTAATTAATAATGTTAAAATATATATATATATACTTATAAATAATTTAATAAAGAAAAATTTTATCTAACTTTATTAGTAAAATAAAATTTTATTTTCTTAAATTTTAAATGAAATTATGAATATTTTTTTCTTTAGTATACGTCTTATAATAGAGGCAAATAATTTAATTCACTTAGTATGGGAAAGATGAGGGAGAGGGCAAAATCCTCCCACCCCTTAGCAATTAAATAATTTAATTGTAGGATCAAAAAAAAAAAAGATAAATAGATAAAGGTAAAAATGAGATCATAGTCGAGAAGAAGCACTTGATGAATACATAGATGGTGCCAAGATCTACGTCTCAGGGAACAATTTTGGGGAGACGTTACTGCTAAAAGCGTGCAATTCTCTATTCTAAAATTTAATTTACATTTTTTTTTAGGGTTTTTCCGAGAATATGAATCAATTTCCATTGTTTTTTTTTTTTTTTTTTTTTTTTTTTTACGAGCGAAGCGAATCGCGGACATTATCTTCCCGTAAATCCGTCTCTGGATAAGACTGTAAATTCTTCTTTTCTTTAAATGTCAATCCTTTCCTCTCAAGAAAGATATTAACAATGATAAGTTAAATATGGCATTTCTACCCCACATTTGGTACATAAATTATTGTCTATTATTTCAGAGTTAAATTTCTCTTGTGTTCAGAAAATACAAAATAAGTGAGTGCTTATTTTTGTTGATATTTTAAGGGTGGCCACCCCTCAGAGTAGGCTTTAATACCATTGAAATACGGAGGGAGGTTCAAGGAGGTTTTCTCTCCATATTTCGAATAAAGTGGTAGTCGGAGGGAAAGAGGGGAGGAAAGGCAAAGTAAGAGAGGGGAGGCTATAAAAGAAACGTTCACTCATTGTTGGTCACTCAGATGTTTGGAGTGTATCGATCAAGACGGAATATTCAATCTTTTATTTATTAATATAACCTATATTCTTTTAGAACCTTAACTGAGCTTTTGTTTTTATAATTAAAATATCCCTTTTTATTTTTTTTTAAATATATATTTACTTTTGTTTTTAATTACTGTAATAAATGTAGTCCTTTGTGCTTGTTACTGGGGAGGGAATAATTCCCACTTTCTTATTCCAAGTGGAGAAAGGTTGGGTAATTTTTTGCACTGGCTCGTTTTGAATCCAAAATGTGTTGCAATTTTGGGTCGTATTCCTCAATTTATCAGCTTAGCCACTCAACTTGTCAATTTATTTGCTTCTAAAGAAATAAAATGTTATGCTCTCGTTTTCTAAAATCCTTCTAATAATAATATTCCTCATAATTTTGAAGAATTTCAATTTATCTTATTTAATAATATTTCCTCCCCACGATCTCATATATGGTGACTAGAGGAATGGCAACCAGTAGTTACCAAAGGTAAATCTGGCATTTTTTCTTACTCTTATATGCCACTCTTTCCCCCACTCCCCTTTCTTATTCTCAAGGATCAGACTTGCTACCTCTTTCTGCAGCAGAATAAAATTTTCATGGAAACAAGAGGAATTCATATTTGATATGTTCCCTTTTGTTAATGAAATTTTTAAGAGGCGTGTTTATTTTTAAAAGACATTCATCGTAACTCCAATAAAGTCCGTAAATTGTAATTTTTTGTGTCTAACTCCCCTTCAACCATCCAATCAGCCTATTCATGTCCCGTGGCGAGTGATAGCAAGATTTTTCGTGCAATCGAACGGCCTATGCCTTTGTATATTGCACATGTCATTATGTATGAGGGAATATCATATTTTGATTCATTAGATTTCTTCTAGTGCATTTTTGAATTTTTTTAAAAGATCTAATAAAAAGTCGACCTTGTTTGGTGCTCTCATACATCTAATAAAATTTATTTTAATAATTAGGAATATTTTTTTTTGGATTTTTTAAAGTTGTTGGTGGCTTTGGGAGATCCCGTCACCATCAAATATAAATACTAGATATATTTTTATACGAAAAAAAGAAAAGGAAGACCTGGATATAAAAAGAAGTCTAAACTAAAAGTGTGAACTTGTAAAAAATTTATTTGTACTTTTCATTGTGAATATATTTTTTCAGGGTGGGGAGCGGGAATGGTTTATCCGTCTTTCTGTTTTAGGCCTCGTTTTGTCTCGTGTATGATAACTATAATTAATTATGTTCCAAAAACAAAGCAGGGTAAATCAAATATTGGTCGTTTGAATACGTTCATTTATCACAATAATCCAAATATCGATAAAGAGTCAGTTACTCTCCGCTTACGCCATCTTGTAGAAAACATCTGGAATGGAAACCATCAGCGACAGATTCTTTTTAAGGGGTAATTACAAATTTGGGCCTATTTTTTTTTTTTTTTTTTTTTTTAGTAATTGTGTAGAATTTTCACTGTAAACTGTCTAAATAATAAAAAATCTGGTGTGATTAAACGCACCTTAAGTAAGAGAAAGTTAAGTAATATGATGTCACACCAGATTTTGTGCGTCGGGTTCTCTAAGTAGCCTTTCAGTGTACAAGTTAATTTAATCAATATCGTTAGTTAGGTTTAGTTTAAGAGAAAATCTCAAAAAAACTAAAAACGTACAAAAGTAAGCGGGCCACAAATAATTTTGGAGGGGTTGGTACAAACCATAGATCATCTACTAAATAGTTGTTTTATGAATTTTAATCAAAATCGTTAAAGCAAATTTTGAGAAAATCGAAATATAAAATATAAAATTTCAGCCTCGAGTAGCTTTTACCTTTGGAGAAATCTTGTTCACACAGAGACCATTTTGCGAAAATTCAATATTTTCCTATATAAAAGAATTTAGCCCTGTTTTTCCCTATGAAAAATCAAAGCTAATTAATTGCTAATAATAAAATAAATAATCTCAGAAATGAAAAGGTATAAAAATTATTATTATTTATTATTATTAAATTTCTTTTAAAGAGACCCCTCTTTAAATACAAAAAGAAACCATTGGAAAATATACAAAAGAAATAAATTATAAGAGTTGAGTATAACAAATTTAAAAAGGAGAAATTTTAAATCTAAAAATCTAAAATTCGGTCTATTTGGCACGAAGGTAATGTCTTGCTGGAATTTCAATTTGGATATTTTTTCAGTAAAATGTCTGGGGTATTTCGTTTTAATTTGATCTTAAATTATTTCCAAGCAATAAAACAAATTCCATAAGTAAGGTGGGCCCAAAACAATTTGGTGGGGGGGGAGGGGGAGGGGGAGTAAGAGTTAATACATTTCAAACATCATCAAATAAATAAATGTTTTATAAATTTTAATTCAAATCGTTAGAACGAATTTTGAGAAAATCGAAAAAAAATGTACAGCACCAGTAAAGCCTTAGTAGCCGTTGGTCAATTTGATTCAAAAGCTTTGAGGTGCAAATGACGACGGTACCTAGCTTAAATATAAATTTTTTTCTCGTTTTTGAGAAATTTTTGTTCACACATTCACATGTATTTTGACATCAATTTTTTTTTTGATACCAATGCTTTCTTACTCTATATTATATATATAGGTAAGAGAAAGTAAAAATCTAATTAACAGATCCTCTTGCTTGCCTATTTACAGGCGTTTTGAAAATTTATTAAAAATTTGAGTTTATTTTTAATAAAATTACTTCAAAGTATATTTTCGGGGTGATATATAATATATATATATATCAATATTTTTTATTTTTTAATAAAAAGTAATTTAAATATTTAGTACCACCATAACTTTAGGAATAACTTGGTTAATTAACAGATCTGTTGCCAGTAATTTAGCACTGAAAATAGGCCTTCTCAGTATTTTTTGTGAAGTTTTAAATACCAGTACTTATAAATCGAAAGTAGGAAAAATTGTTTATATCTTCCCTTTTCAAATATGACAAGTCATTTTCCATTTAAATCCCTCCCATACAATAAAATAATACAGTCAAGCACGATGAGTTTTCTTTTGATTCGTCATTTTTTTTTTACGAATCAACCAATCAAAATGTATTGAAGACGAATGGAGAATTTAAAATGGTGTCGTCGTTTCTTTTTCAATCGAGTCTTTTCAGGCGTAAGAAGGACTTTTGAGTTTGCGAACTCTTTAAAGCGTCAATATAATTTTAAAATTTAATGTTTTGTTCTTAAAAAATATAAATAATAACCAAAAATTAGTTTAAATATTTAGGTTGAGTAGGTTTTTGAAGTGAAACATGTAATAATTTTATTAATAACTTCTTAAATATTTAAACACATAATGAAACTATATTAATAAATAAATTTTATATAACATCTTTTTTGTCGTGATCTGAATTTAATGACTTAATATAAATATCTAATTCATCATCTTCTTCTACTCCAGAACAATTTTGTGGGGAAAAGTTATTAGGGGTTTCTGAATCAAAATAATTATCTTCTCTATCTTGATTCTCGATGACGTCTTCTTCTATCTCTTGATTATCGTCAATTTCTCTAGAAAAATAATAAATTTAGCATTATTACTCTTTAATAATAGTTTTTTTTTTTTTTATATAAAATTTTACCTATAATCAAATTCCTTATCATTGCCAATTATGAATTGATTATACATATAAGAACGGAATTCTTCTTTAAGTAATTCTCTTTCTGTGTCATTTAAAGTTTGATGTGTAGATGAAATTTCCTCATTACCACTATCTACTTCACCATTGTCATGATCATCAACATCTTCGTCAGACGTTTCTATTTCTTCTGATAGAAATTCTGATTTTTGTATATTTTTCAATTCTTCTATTTGTTCGTTTTCCACTTGTTTTAATACAACATCAATCAGGCTTAAATTAAAAAAAAAAAAAAAAAACAATTATTTATTAGATGTTTAAATTAAAATAATATAGAATATTATTATACACGCATATTAAAATATAGACGGGACGAATTTATTGAGATAAGCTTAAATCATAGACCCAAAATGAGGCATTCCTCACCCCGCCCCCCCCCCCTAAAAATTTTCTCACTTGAAACTTCACAAAAATATGGAGGAAGCGGTTGGTGTTCAGAATTCAGAAATTTAATTAAACTAGGATCGGCACAAAATAGCTATTCACTTTCGTCGCCAGTTTTGGGGAGTATATGTCACATCTGTGGGAAAAAAGTGATAAAAGATAAATTCATTCCTCCTTGTAGATTATACTAAGAATTTTTTATTATTTGAAAAAAAATATTTAGCTAATAGGGAAAAAATAAAATAAATCCAATATTTTTGAAGATGTGAGTCACAAAGTTCTTTTGTGTTAAGTGAAGTGAAAGACATTCTCGTCAGGGGTGGATTGGAGTTGGAAAAAACTAACAGATATCCAAAAGTAAAAATGATGCAAATTTTTAAATCTAAACTAGACAAGTCTTTCAAAAGCATTCTGGGTTGGGAAAGGATTCCAGTTGCAGCCTAAACGTCTCCCGAGAAAAAGATGCGTAAGTTGGAAAATATAAAAATATTGGATTTATTTTATTTTTTTTCCTTATTAACTAAATTTTTATTATATTACTATGCACTACAAAATAACTCCCAAAAGGTTTATCAATTCTAATTGAGAATAATTTTATGGAGAAATTTCATAAGCTGTTTCTAAAAAAAATAATACCTTCTTTATTATATTATATATATATATACAATATTATTATATAAGATATTGGAGTTAGATACAGAATAAAATATATATTATTTTTTATTTTTCATGATTTTTTTATTTATTTATTATTGATCTGGCGACTGTTTTATATATATATATATATATATATATAAAATAATTTAAATAGAAAGTTTTCATGAAAAACAGGAAAATTTTTTATTATAAATTTTGACATTTATTTTAAAAATTAATCAAATAATCCCATAGTAGTTTGAAACTCACTCACTACGATTTTGCCTAAAATAAGCCAAATATTTCAAATATATACCAGTAAATGAATATTGTAAAACTTTCTAACAAATAAAAAAAATTTTTATTTATTTTAAAAAAAAGAAATAGTTCGATAATCACCTTTGAGTTTCTTTGAAATTTTTTTCTTTTAAATTTCTTATTTCGTCAGAGGTCATAAATTTTTCAATGAGTTGTTCATACATGAAAGGATTTCGTTTTCTCATTTCGGAATCGCTAAAATAATTGCCATGTTTAATCATTTTTGATAAAGCTTGAAAACGTTTATTTCTAAGTGTTACCTGAAATAAAATATAAATTTCAATAAATATTATTAAATAAAAAAATTATAATTATTACTTTAGAAGAGGTTTTATGTTTTTTCTGGAATTGTTTAATAAGGAAATCTATTGAATAACTTGGTTCACTTTGAAAGGATGAAAAATACTCTAGATGTTTTGGTAAGAGATATTGACCAAATCTTGTTAAAAACTGTATGGGGCTTTTATTTAGAAGTTTTTTAAAAATATCGATCTTTTGAGCTGGATTTAAGTCAGGATCATCTCTTTGTTGATTAATTGGAATTAAATCATTTGTGTTAGCTAGATATTCAAACATTTGATTTTTTAATTGTTCATTTATATTATCAGATTCTTGTGTCGATACCTCCATATTAACATAATAAATTTTTATCTTTATTAATTAATTAGTTAACATTCAAAACTGGATAGAAAATTTACAATAAATATTTTCGATGTGTTTATGTTAGAAAAATTTGACTTTCAAAACGATAAGTGTGAAATTAGGAACGAACTTCACATTGGTACTTGTGGACTTTTGTCTTTGCAATTGTACAAC
>JAAAKE020150270.1:0-12751 GCA_010014785.2 Anisolabis maritima | reverse complement strand
AAAAATTCAATTCAAATTAATTAAAACGGCTTAAAATTGCCAAGTGATATTAAACAAATGATGAAGGCGTATATTTTTTTACAAATGATTTAACATATGACGTTACGCCACGCATGCTCTTCTATATATAATATCATGGTTTTATAAAAAGAAATATAGTTTTAATTATCTGCCAAATTATTTTATTAAATATCTAAATATCTTTTCATATTATATATATGTATATATAAATATATTTTTAAAGAGTTGTGCAGTATAATTTATTATATTCGCGAGGAAACTAATTTATAAATACATATATGATCCAAATATTTCTTAATATGTATGTCCTCTAAATTGTCAAAAATAAAAATAAATAGTGAATAAATAATTATAAACATTATATTTTCTTATTAATATAATGTAATAGGAACAGGAATATTTCATGTTAAAAAAATCAATTTATAGAAATAATTTCATAGTAGAAATCAGTTCTAAGGAAATTCTCATAATTTATATATTTTTTTATTGAAACACCATTACATAGCAAACTAAAGGAGCACATTATTTTACATCTAGCCTGTGATTTGGGATAAAAATGTTATAAATACAATGACATCATTTATGCTTTTTCCATTCCAATTTATGGCCTCGAAGATTTCTTGTTAGCCACTAAAAATTTAATCATTCCTTAAGAAATATTTTTCATTTTTTAATATCTATAATGTCTATAATCACGCCCTTAAATGAAATAAATAGTAATTTCAACTTTATACAAATTTATATTTATGTTGTTGAACAACATTTAATCTTTTGTTTTTTTTTTTTTTTGTTTTTAATCTCCTCTCTATAATAATAAATAAATAATGTGAAACAATGCCGCAGCCATGAATTTCCCGAGCCAACTCACTCCCGCGAGTCTTGTCCCATGGTTATCTTTGGCACTTGTACCATTAGAGAAGCGGAAAGCGACCAGGAAGGACTCCTTGTGTGCACTTAAGATGAAATTTCAATTTGTGATTTTGTACTTCCGAATTTTAAGAATTTCTTGTTTCATTTTTTTCTTTTTTATTTTGTAGAAAAGTTATTTTCAAGAATATATTTTTATATTTTGAAACAGAGAAAGTGGTGTTTTCAATTTAGAATATGATTTGAGATTCATAAAATAAATGCAATCCGCGTTAAAGGGATGTCTACAATCTAAAAAAAAATTGGCGTACTTGTTTGAACAGTTGTTGACTTGAACAGAAAGAAAGGAGAGATAATGAAAGATAACTTAGACTTGAAATTAGTTTGATTATTCTAAGATCAACAACTGTTCAAGCGATGCACACTCAGAGGATCACACATCACCATACATTCCCCTCCTGGTTCCATACAAATCCTTTGAACAAAAGTTTTTTGTCCTAATGTTCAAAAGCCAGCGCTCCGAGAACCAAAGCAAGATCGAAAAGTCTAAAGATAATAGAGATAAGTGCCATTTAGGGTTTACCTGTTCCGGAACGATGTTAGTTGCTAAATTTACGGTTTAGCCGTTCGCTCGAACCCAAAAAGAATTGTGTTGACATTTTGATCACATAAATTGTTTAAGTGGTCAGAAAAACTGGAAGGCACTTTACTACTTTTTGAACACATCCAAGCCAAGAATATTTCTAACATCAATGGACATTCTAGTGACATTTGCAGTACAACCTATTCAAGAAAGCCCTCAGATACATTGTTTTAGGCACGAGTTTTAGAATACAGTTCATTTGGCTCTGTATCCATTTTAAAGTATACAATTATATAATTGAAATACATAAAATCCATTTATATCAAGAATAGGATTGACTACAAAATCACTGATCTGTTTTTTTTTTTATTTTTTATTTTAAAAGTTTAAACTGATTTAAAAGCAAAAACAAAATATCAAGGCCACTTTTTTATATATAATATATATTTTAAATATCACTTATTTTTTGTCAACAAATTATTCAATTCAATTTTGGCATACCCCAATGGCAGGAAGGCATTTTAAATAATTTTTTTTTTTCTAAATTCTATTATAATATAAATTTTGTACATTTTTTCATTTTCTAAACAAAGAAATCACAAAAATAAATTAGTGGATTTTGTATTCAAGCTTAAGGAATCTAAAGTGACTAGAGACTCCTCGATTCAGGAGGGAGGAGGACCCATTAGAGCACAGTTTGAGTGTCGGACAGACGAGAGACGAGACACACTTAGGCGTGCAGAGATACGAGCATTCGGATCGGCATAGTATGTAATAAGTGTCCTGTGTGCCAGCTAGCTAGACATCAACTAGCCTGCAACAACGCAATTTAATTCTTTTATCTAAATATGGATAATTTACAATCGTATATACATAATAAATAAAGAAGACATTGTCTCTTAAAAACTGCACTCACACGAGTGCCATCATTAACAACTTGTAAATCACAAGACCTGTTCCCTGTAATATACATTTTTATATATATAATATATATTCTCTTTTTTTTTTAGAAAAAATTAAAATTAAATATTTTATAAAATAATGTCATATAATTCAGACCTAAAATACTGTGAAAGTCGAATGAGTTAAAAATAATATAAATACCGTGCTTTAATGCTTGAAATGGATCAGATAAAATGGAAATAGTGTTTTACATATAGATTAATTAATTTATATATATAACACTATTTGTTTATTAGTTTTGAGAGTGTTCTCAAAGAACGCGGGCGCGCTAGGAGATTCGAACCGGGGACATGGGCCATTTTAGGGATGACTCGCAAGCGAAGAAAAAATTCACTCTTAGATTCAAAATAAAATGATAAATGAATGTGTTAATGGAAATTGGGAAGGTATTCTTCGTCGCTGGCGAGCCAAGCCTCCTCATCCACGCAGCAGTCGGGCATACGATTCCAGCCTAATGCATGTTGCTAATTGATTGTTCATGATATGTCATACACTGGACAACATTAGAGTTATCTTTGTTTAATGCTTTATGGCTAAACCCTAAAATTGATATTTACTAATACTGACAATTGGCAAACACATATTATAGTGAATGTAAAATAATAAATTCTGTTCTAATAAATATTGCAATACTGTTGTATCATTTACAATCATTCTATTTTTAATTTTCTAGATTCTTGCGATCTAGTCCTGTAAATTAAACAGATAATTAAGCATGGTGTATGTTTTTCTGTAGGTAAATGTCATGTGTAAGGGTGTGTTTGGAGTGAAAGGTGTTTTTTTTCTTTGTAATGATTGTGAAATGTAATCGAGAGACTTGAATCGTTCATGGTGCCGAAAATGGGAGTTCGGCCCATTACATTTTCATTCAATACCAATGCGGTTGGTTCAATCAATTAACCGACGGAGAGACTCCGTCCCGAAGATTCTCCGGGGCGGAGACAACCGTTGGTCAAGCGGCGCGCAAGCCAAGGAATGCATTGTGATGTGTCAAAACAATACTGTACACGTAACTGCCTTATGTCAACTAACACTGCGTTACTATTGTAACATAGAACAAATACTTGAGACAGAGCCTAGCGTTTGGACATTAGCTATAGATCTCTACCTCTCTATGCATCTATAAAAATTAATGGCACTAAAACGTATTTATATATAAATATATAGATATATATGTATACATGTTGAACTTAAGTCTTTGGGAAGTTTTACATAATCTAATTTTTATAGATATTTTTGGAAGTTATTTTTTGTTCATCTTGATCATATACAACGCAAGTCTTTCTTATAGCATATATTTCTTACAATATATAAATGATAAGTCTCAATATAATTTACTAAACATTTGATAATTTAAACTAACTTTTGACAACCTCTTTCTATATATATATATGTATATAATTTATTAACCATATATATGTATACTTAGCAATTAATTTATATATATACATATACATATATATAGTTTTGCTTTGTTTATAATGTTAAGAGAGGGTGTAGGTCGTGCTATGTTTATATGTGTGAATGTGTTTTATGTATACATGTGTATATATATACATGTATGTGTATATATATATAATATATATATATAAATGAGTGGGGGTGGGGCGGTGCACTTAGTCGTTGCGGCCGTGAATCATGGAGGGTTCCACCTTGACGGTGATTCGTTCTGGGTCTTTGGAAGCAGCAGCCGCCGCGGCTGCTGCATCTTTCACCAAGGAATCAGGACTTTTGACAATCTCCTCGATATCTTCTTGGAAGAGGTTTTCGGGCCGAGGCGAGGTAAAGCTACTCGTAGGCTTATAAGTCATTCCACTGACGCCAATTCCCACTTCCACATTGCCGAGGGCTGCGGCGGCCGTGGCCGCCAACGGTGTTGGGGAACCGCCTAATGGTGAGGCCACGGCCGCCGCGTCCATATCCGCCGGGCTAGCCACCCTTAAATCCGACGGACTTGGTACACGTATACCACCATTACTTGGTAAGCAATGGCCGCCTACCACCAGACTACCAAGTCCGCCAAGTTCGTGCTGGTGTTGTTGCGCTGCCGCTACCATACTACACATCTGTTGTCGTAGGCCTTGCGCTACCACCGCAACAGCCGCTGCGGCCGCTGCGCCTGGTGATACTGTTCCTTCTGGCCCATTACTGCACGAGCCGCCTGGATAAGTCAGTCCCAGCGGTTCCTGGAAACCCCAAAAATAATTAATTAACTATTTATAACAACTACCCACTGTTAAAGAAGTAATAAAGAGAGAAGTAGAGTTAGAATGAAGCAGCGAGGGATTCTTTTTCTAATATAAAAATATATGATAATATTAAAGGAAATTCAATTTTTTAATGAGGAAATATAGTGATAAAGATGTCATAAAGTGTCTGACTAAAACCGATTAAGAAAATTAAAAGTGCGACTACCAATCATACACCCAAGGAAAGGAAGTAGAAAATGGTATATTTTGGTAGATCCTACTAAATAATTTGAAGAAAGAAATACTCTTTTTTTATGTAAATCGTAAACTGATTGATCTTTGCAGAGAAGAGTTGACTTTAATTAGTAGTTAGTTTCATTCTCATTTTTTCGTTTTTTAAATATCGTTTAGATCACTGGTTCGCAACCTATGGTTCCCGGACTGGTGCTGGTCAGCCATAAATTTTTGCCGCAAAGAAATAACACTATTTAAAAAATTTAATTTAAATTAAGTTTTTAGTACGAATATGGTTTATTACTAATAATAATTTATTTTAAATCCCGAACGCTTCATATTTTTACATTTGGATATTAATTATTTTAGATTGTAAAAGTTTATTTATTTATTTTTGGGAATTTTTTAGCATACCGGTCCGTAAACGAAAAAGGTTGAGAAACGCCGGTCTAGATTTTATTATTTTAAATTTAAACTTTTTTTTTTTAATTAACATCCCCCTGAGAATCGGCAACCAAATATGCAGGCAAGGATAGGGAAATGGGTACATTCACGGGGGCTACATAAAAAACCGAATTAGAAATATAATTTCCAACATACTATTCAATATATAAAAGGTTTGTTTTTTATATTTCATGAAAAAAGGATAATTTTCAAAAAATTATAATATTATGATCTAATTTTATTCCTTATAATTAATATTTTATATATATCACTGATGCTCAAAGAGAGATACTGTAAGCGATTGAATAATAGAAAACGATAAATAAATAACAATAATTCATGTTATCCAACAAATCAATTTTCTAATGCCTAATGCTAGGTTATTGATAAGGATTTAATTTTAATATATATACATATATTATGGATTAAGGGAGCGAAAGGCTCCAAAAAGATACCTATTTAAAAAATAAAGATCAAATTAAAAATTGAAAAAAATAAGGGGGCATTCACATGAACTCTGCTCGGTACATAAATAGTATTGTTTTCATTTTTATGAGTTAGTCTATGTCATTAGTTTTTTCGTATTGAATTTCTCAGAATGTAATATTTTTCAGAAATTGATTTTTTTTTTTAAATATGTCATTCGATTAGAATAGCTAATCATAATTTTTATCATGATAGAAAAAAATATTGTATTTGATTCTCTTGAGTCCTTCTTAATAACAATTACTTAGAAGATGATATTATTATCTTTATTGTGGTGGTAGGCGCCTTCATTCTTTCAGATAACCTCCAAATCTACTCACTACTACAGAAGGTACATTTTATTGCTCTTTCTTTCTTAGAAGGTCACTCTATAAACACGTGAGGCTTGACTCTTTCATAGAACAAAGATCACTTTACTACTTAAAGAGTGACCCACCAAGAGGAATAGGAAAACAAAACTCCCTCGGTGCATAAGCAAAGGTTGCTCTTTAAACAAGGCGGTCTTCTCTAGTGGCATCACTTAAAATTACAGGAACCGTTTTAGCTATAGAATCATCAAATAAGGATTTTATTCATACCTAGAGTGAATCAGGTGATTAATTTAAACATTTTCCTCATTCATAAATACAATTATTTTCAGGCTAACAATTGTAAGATAAAATTTCAATATTTAATTAAAAATTTACTCGATATTTTTCATGTTAAAGATATTTTAAAAAATTAAACCAAAATTTAAGTTTGTTTAATTCTTTTTTAACATCAGAGAATATATATATATATGTCTCTTCAGTCATTGTGTCTGGGAGTGGTACATTGTGGTCCAAAGAGAAACTTCTTGGGAATAATACTGGGTGGGGTTCGGGTTTCCTTTCCCAGGAGGAGAGATCACTAGTTGGTTTTGAACGTGAGCTGCCCTCACCTCAGAATTAAAAGCTTGATTTAAATTAGTTGGTATCCAATTAATTTTATTTTAAATAGATTTTATCTTCACTACATTAGGAGTGATGGACGTTTTATTAATTTATTTTTACTTTTAACAAGAGAATAGATAGAAACAGATCAATATATGAAAAAACTGTCCAGTTAAGAGCTAGAGGTATCCCTTCTCATCCTAAGCTATGAAATTTATTTAAATATTGATTACCAATTGACGGATTATGTAAGGGTTATCATATAATTTATAAAAATATCTTATATGTCTAATGGCCTCAGATGCTGAAAAGAGAAAAAGAAAATGCAGAATTGATATTATCCCTAGTGAAAACAAGGAATTCACTGTAACTTTAGACGATTAGGGACAGCCCATAACCAATCACAAAGAAAGCTGACGTAAGAATAAGGGGAAGCTCGTGCCTTCTAAAGGTTCTTCTTAGTTTGCCTCGAATATGTCTTTTTATCATATTTAGTTAACAATTCATTTACCTAAAAACCCATCATTTAATGAACTTTTTGCTGATAATAAAAAAAATATCGAAATTCAATTTCTTCGCTTTTTTAAATATATATTATTTATTAAGGGGTAGGCAAGTTAAATGCGAATATCGTGAATTTAATCTATTTTTCTTTTAATTTCCAATATATTTATAATCGCTCCGAGTAGGACGTTAGATTAATGAAAAATAGATATAATTTAATTTTCATTGCTTATTTTTAAATGAATGGATTAAAAAGAAAAACGATTATGTGTTCCAGTTACATTTGGGATTAAAATATAAAATCTAATTGACTTTAAAATAAATATCTACGGGAATAAAAAAAATCTTGAGTTTTAATTAGCAACAATATTTTTTTATTAAACTTATCAATGGATCAACTTAATAAAAATTATTTCTTTTTAATTAATTGCATTTTTAGAATATATTATTACATTTTTCGGATTTAAATTATAATTTTTTACCAAGATTTTCTGATAAACTTAAATACATTGAAATATTATCTAAAAAAATAAAAATAGATATTTTTTAAATAATTATAATAATAAGTATATCGATTTTACCATTAATTTAAAAAGTTGAAATAATGAATATTAAATCAATTTGAGTTTAAATTATCATACTATCTCTTAAGATCTTTAAAAATGACGGCGGAATATTTTAATTATTTATTATTTAATTAAATAATCAATTGGAAAGGTTTTATATTACGACAAAAGAAATAATATTTTTATATATAAAAGAGGCGTAGATCAATTCTCTTAACTATATATGTAATAACACAGTGTTATATAGTGAGAAAGTATTGCGATCTCAAAAAATCGATGTCTAAATTCCAACGGAAATACACATACGTTTTGAGGTTCCCTGAATCTTAAAAATTGGGTCTCGTAAAATTGTTTGTCTGTGTGTTAACAAAATAACTCAAAAAACGAAAAAATTTCCATGCTCAAAAATATCTAAACTAAGAACCCTTGTATCAGATTCAAAGCTTTTCAATAAAATCGGCCAATGTTAACTTTTTTTTTGATTTTGTCAAAATCTGCTCTAACCATTTTGATTAAGATTCATATCGATTATCTTTTACATAATCTTTAAAATATGTTGACTCTTATCCTCCCCAAAATTGTTTGGGGCCCACTTTTAGATATTTGGTGCTTTTTCCCCTAAACCTCTCTAACGATTTAGATTAAAATGACTGTACATTTTTTTAGACAAACTTCAAGATCTATTCATCATTTTCTACCTCAAAATAGTGTAGGGCCTTCATTTTGAGATTTTAAGAATTCCTTAAAAAATATTTTTTGTCATGACATCAAAATAAATAGTTTAAAATACTGTTTATCTTTTTTTCGGCATTTGAGGCTATATTAAACCATATGCAATATGTTTATTAAAGATACAATTTATTCAGGCATATTTATTTATACCAATTGGTATCCAAAAAATTGAAATAAATTTCATCGGTCTACCTGTGATCCGAACCCACATTGGCTTTTAAGATTATCAATATTAGCAATATCAATACCTTTAATCTCTCGGCTACGGAGTGGAGGATCTTTTATAATAAAAGTGTTTTATTTGCAAATTTAATTTTTTTTATTTATTTAGCTCAATTTGGAATTGAAGAATTGGTGATACCTGTACTTATCTCTAAGCACATCTCATTGCTTTCTTTTGCCTAAGTAGGTAAATGGGTTCAGTCACACCAGATTTTTAAATTTTAGCTGTATTATTTATAGTGAAGTCGAGAAATTTTTCGATTTAAGTTAATTAATTTAATTCATATGAATTAATTGTTGTTATTTTAATAGAGATTTATATTAAATAATGAATATTTATGTTTTTTTTTTTTTTTTTAAATAAATCTATTAATTAAGCTAGCAAGTAAAATAATTAAAATATATTACGAATTCATTTAACATTAGGAAGTAAAAAAATTCATAATTAATGAGAGCTGTATGATTTCACCATTCTTTTCTAAAATAACTCGTCGGGTTGTGATACCGGAGAGGGGTCAAGGTGAGGCTTCTTAGAATTCGATGAACCTAGGGGGTAGCCCAAGGAAAGGCTTATAACTGAACTTTAAAAAACTCTGAGCTCCACTTTCTTAGTTAATGCCTTTTTTTCATATACTTCGTCCTAATTTTTTTAGTTTTACAACGAACCATAATATAGTCAAACAAATCTTAAATTATAATATAATTTAATTTTTATTTATAATTTATATTAAACAATAAAGTGTTCTTTAAAAAAAAAAAGTTCTAATCAATTTAATACTGAGATGAAACAAAACATTCGGCAAATCGCAAAGACGACTCTGCGTTCATAGAATATCATGTTAGGTTGCTGGAAGTTAGGCATTCCAAAATTAATTTTTTGTTTAATTGCTTCAGCCCTTTTAGAGCTGACTATACATGCTCACTTATTAATTTTTAGGGAGATTTTACAATTACGTATACGCCCCTATAGAGGAAGTTTGGAGCAATTAACCATTTGTGAATTTGCCATTAGGGTTGCCTACGTTCCATCAAGCAAAAACGAACTTTATTGGACAGGCCATAGTAGCTACTCTAATTGACTGGCCTTCTGCTGCGTTTAGACTTGAGATAAATATTCTAAATTTATCAGTATGAGCAGATCTTTTTTGGACATCCGAGGCCATTTCGACTCCATCCATATTTTTTTAAATTGAATTCTTAAAAATTATATAATGACTCGTAAATACATTTTTTTTTTTAAACAAACGAACCAATATTTATATCGAATGAACTTATTACTATTACTGGAGAAAAAGATAGGTATTTCCTGTAAAGGAACTCAATTTCTAAGATTCGATCGGTGTCTAGAAATAGGATAAATAAATAGAACTTGATCAAATATAAAGAAGATTAATTTAGTATGCCTGGTATTCTATTAAAGGAACAAATGGGCGGATTAATAACGAAGGCGATGACTCAAGCAACGGAATGACTGACCATTGGGGCACACAATTTTCTCTCTAATTCTGTTTGCCCACGAAGGTCTTAAGAAATATCAATATAATTATAAATATATGAATAAATTAATTGTGTATTTTTTTAAATAGAGGTATAGGTTATTATATTTTAAAATATACTAAAATTACCTTCAAAATGTTGGGGGAATATTTAATATTAATATATATTTTTGAAATCCTCAAATATATATTGACCTGTGTCCATCTATTTGATTTAATTATAAGAACAAAATTTGTATTAATTTTCATATAAATTGATATTGCAAATGAGTTATGACCATTTGGTTAGTTAGTATTTTGCATTCAACTCAATACATTCAATTTCCTATTCTATATTATAATAAAAGCAAAATTATATATAAATTGATTATGAAATGCAGATCTCAAGTTTCAATAGAAAAATAAAAGAAATGCTGCATATGAATAAATTAATTGTGTATATATTATAAATATCACTGTCTCTTTAATTATTTAGACAACGTTTTGAATAAATAAATAAAATTCCAAAAATAACTCGTTGACGAGGGAAAAAATTGAATCTTTTTTAGAAACAAGTCTTTAACTCGTGAACAGAGTTTTTAATATTTTATATATATATTTTTTAGAAATAAGTCTATTCATATATATCAATTAAAAATTAATTTGTTTCTGTAATATTTTATGTCGAGCTATAAAAAATTATTAAATAAATGTATAAAAGAAATTCCTACTACGTCCTTTTTTTTAATTTATTTTAATATAAATGTTGATAATAAAATTATAAGGCATAGAGGGGAAGTAATTTGAGAAAATTATTTGAAACTTAATTTCCCATATTCGAGTTTTAAAATAGATATAATAAATAAAGTTTAAGATGGCACTCTGTTATTAGGATAATTATTTTTCATAAATAAAATTATTTTTTTCTGACATGACATCTTAAAACTGTTTCTTAGGCTTTAGAAATTGGTAAAACAAGCCTAAATTTAAATAATAATAAATTTGTGTTTTTTATTTCCAATATTTATGACTCATTGGATGCTATATCTGATTTCCCTTTAAGATTATCCAGATCTAACTTGAAATATATTTTTTCCTTTTTTTTTTTAACAAAGCTATATTCGAAATAAAATATGTCTCAAAAGGATAATAGTATTATAGAGATAAGTAATGACAAAAATCTTATTAGGCCGTATCTACATGTATTTAAATAATGATACCCTCCTCTAATAAATTAGTAAAAAATTTCGACTAAACTTTACATTTTGAGCTCTTCTATATCTGAAAAATTTATATAAATATTCTATGAGCCTAAGAGGTCTAAGGGAGGAAAACTGGAACCTAGTATAACCACAACGTGTCAAATCCTGATTCAAGAGGAGTTAGTTCAATTAATTAAACCAAAAACGAAATTTATTTTTGTTTTTGAGATTTCATTGTGGAATTTTTTGATTTGTGATGTTTACCAGTTCAAAGTTCCTGCGGAATTTTATCTGCTTTATTATTTCTTTGATTTTTGCATTCTTCACTGTTCTTACCTCAAGCATTCACTTTTTTTTGTCTTTTCGGCATCTGAAACCATATAAACTTTAAACGATATCTTTGTTTTTCGATACATGTAATTCAGGCACATTTATATCATTTGGATTTATATAAATAAATTTTCATCGGACTGCTTGGGATCCGAACCCTTGGCTTTTAAGGTTATCAACATTGTCAATGTCAATATATTTAACCTCTCGGTCACGGGGGGGTGGGGGGGGGGGTTTAAAAAATCTCAAATATTAATTTAAAAAAGTATATACATCCGAATTATTCCAGGAGTTAGAGAGAAGTGATAAATAATAGCGATTGATTTCGATTTAATTTTTAAGAGAAAAAAAATCTACTATGACGGCTGTACATCATACAACTTTCTCTTAACTAAGGTCACACCAGATTTTTTTCCGGTTTATAATTTTATTTTAACTTTTATTTTTTAGAAATTTTTCATTTTTGTGTTTTAATTAATTATTTAAAAAAAAAAATTAAATTAAATTAAATTGGCAATTAAATCTCACAAATGAATTAAAATTAAGCAACGACGCTCTTTCTATGGAATTCTTAAAATTCAAAATTGAAGGCTCTACACTATTTTAAGGTAGAAAATGATTAATACATCTTAAACATCATTCTATTTATTATTTATATGTGCAGTCAATTTAATCAAAATCGTTAAGAGAAATTCACAAAAAAAAAAAAAACCTAAAAACATATAAGAGTAAAATTTCAAAGATCATCTAATAAATAATTGATTTTTGAATTTTAATAAAAATAGTTTGAACGAATTTTGATTAAAATTCAAAAAAAAAAAAAAAAAAAAAAAGAATCTATCTATAAGTCTGTGTGTGTGTTGGAACAAGATATCTCAAAAATGAAAAAAGGCACGATTAAAATCGGCAAAAGAATACTAATATTTTACTGATGTACTTTTATAGTTTGTTTTTTTTTTTTTTTTTTTTTTTTTTTTTTTTTTAAAATTAAAAATTATATATTTTTTTATTTATTTTTTAAA
>JAAAKE020150259.1:0-12751 GCA_010014785.2 Anisolabis maritima | reverse complement strand
ATTTGTAATAGATGAAAAATTTATTCAAAATGACGATTAGAACAATTTTTTATATAAATATTTTAGCTAAAATTAATAGTTAAGAAGATATTTTTATTTTTCAAGTTTGAACTTCAAATGAAGTACCCTGCCTATTTTAACTTCATTATTTTTATTATAATATAATATGTTGAGTTCGGAACAGAGCCTATGGATAAAATCCCAGGCCCCTGAAGAGGTTAATAAATAATAAGGAGGTCCAGGGGGTCGAGGCCCCGGGGCGACGAGTGTAGCTCGCCTAAAGCAATGGCGATATTAATAAAACCTCACAATTGTTATTCTATAAGTCAACTTGCACCTTTGCATTCTAAGGGCGGGCCCGAGCTAGCTAGTAGACGGCATAATAAATTAAAAGCAATTAATTTTTGAATTGAAAATTCCAGAGAGCCTCTAAATTCGGTTGACGAACCGCTCGAAGAGATGAAATAATAATAATACAATTTCGTTGTCGTCGGGCGCGAAACAAATATTTCATTTAAAATTTAATTTATATCCTTTAATAAAATTCCAAAATGTCTTTCAAAGCGGGGAGAAGAGAGAGAGAGAGAGAGAGGTTGCTTGTCTAATAGACTAGAAACACCCCCAACTACAACTCCTTCCTTCCTCCCTCATCCAAACATACACACACACACACACGCATACAGGCACACATACATCCTTGAACTCTAATACCCAAAATTCTTCAATGTCCATTAATTTCGCATTATAAACCCTTTGCACCTCCCCCCTCTCTTAGTGCCCTTTTGGCTGCAAATATGTGTCGAGTGGTCTCTCTCTCTTGTGTGTGTGTGTGGAGGCTGTTTGAAATTTATGATCAGTAAATGAATGTACTCGAATTAGAGACAGAGAGAGAGGATCAATTGTTATAGCCCCAAGATTACTCTCTCTCTCTCTCTCTCTCTCTCTCTCTCTCCTAAACAAGTCTTCATTTTATTGAATTTTAGATGAAATTTAAAAATCAAGACTTTAAAAAATGTCTGACTTGAGCGTACAAATAAAAGAAAGAAAATTTAATTAAAATTTATTATTTAATAATATTTCGTGGATTAAACTCCCGGAAGTCGAACCCAGGATCTCTAACCTGTGTGCTTTCTTTGCACCTGCGCTACAAGACATATATTGAATACCTAATTCAAATGAAACTTTTTATTTATTTTAAGGGAAAAGGAGTAGGTAATTACAGATATAAAACGCTTATATATAAAAAAAAAAAATAACATTCACCTTTGGAACATCATGGAACACACAAGTGAAAGGCCCTTCAATTCGCTACTCCCTTCCCCTTCTTTTCTAAAAAATAAATGATTTTGTTTTAATAGGCTCAATGCTTTCCTAATGGGAAATATTTTCAATTAACTATTTGGATTTGGAATGAGCCATAATCATTTCTATTTTTTTTTTTAATAAAATAATTTTTGTGAGTGTATATTTTACTGACCCCTTGGTCCCCGGGAGTCGAACCCGGGATTTCCAACCTATCGGTGTGCTTCCTTTGCACCAGATTACCGTTCATTTATGGAGAGATGTTAATAAGACTAATTTCTTTCTTTCTTTCTTTATTTTGGACTCAGACTCTTAAATAAATAAATAGTAAAATAAAGTTATATAGAATTTAAAATGTATGACTCCATAATGATATCCGAATCCAAGGGGAAGGAGAGTGTAGTGGAAGATTCAGGTGATAAATAATATATACTCTTTGAGGCGATCGATTTGGTTTTATTTAAAGCATCATCAGAGAAGTAAATAAAAATGATCAAATTTTTCTTTGCCTTCATATCCTAATGATTTGTTCTTTTTTATTTACTTCTCTGATGATGCTTTAAATAAAGTCAAATCGATCGCTTCAAAGAGTATATATTATTTATCACCCGACACCTTCATCTCACTTTCCTATCCTCCTAAGTCAGATAAAAAATAAAACAACAATAAATTAAATAAAATAATATAATTAAATTGAATTGGAACAGAAGAGGGGAGCCAGGGGGAGTAGCGTCTATATCAATGAAAATTCCATATTTTACGACATTTCGGTCTAAATTTATTTAGACACCAGGAGAGAGAGAGAGAACAACAACAGAGAAGATAAAATGAACATTTTGCTAATGATGATTTATATATATATATAAACTCGACATTAATTTGATGATGGTTCAATAAATTTAGACCGAAACGTCGTGAATCTGAGTGTTTCAATGGTTTAGACGCTACCCCCTTCCCCTCCCGTTCTAATTCATTAAAAATCTAGTCACTTATGCATCAAATAAAATATTATTATAATATCATCTTATTTCTCATCTGGAAAATGAATAAGGCCCTATAATTCTTTCGATCTTCGGCTGCTATTAGATGGGTAATATTCCAGGATCCCGACTTGCTTCGCGAACAAGAGGAATATATATATATATAGATCTAAGCAAAATTTTAACGCGTTACGATTATTTGTTTAGAAGGTGATGCGGAACAAACTTAGATTCATTCTATACTTTGACTTACGCCTATCTACGTAATATAATATTAAATTTGATCTTTGTATCTTCAAACTACAAAAGATAATTAAAAATATCCTAAATAAAGAGAGATTAATATCGTCTTTAGTACGATACCCTTCTACTTTAATTGCTTCCGAAATGATTGTTAATAAATTCCCTCTAAGTTTAAGTGAAAAAAAAAAAGGATGGGGTGATTTTCAAAGGCTTTAAAGGGTGGGTGTTGTATGTTTTAAGTCTTGCCGAAATAATTATCTAATAAATTTTCAGTTGAGACAACATGAGAGAGAGAGAGAGAGAAAACAACAACAACAACAACAACAGGGCAGGTAAAATAAATAGATGGTTAATTAAGATATGATATGTGTAATCTTGGACTTTACTTATTACGTACTTTACTTGCCTCTCTTCTTGTCTTGTATAGGGATATTTATTATAGTACTTTGGAGAAGAAGAAGAAGAAGAGGAAGAGGGTAAATTGCTTTACAAAATAGTCAAGAAAGACTTAAGATGCGGTCAAAAAAAATTATTTGGCCTGAAAAATTTTTTATATATATTATAATATAAAAGATTTATGTAAGGGTTCGGAGAAAAAGAAAACCAACTGCAGAATAAAGTGGTGTATGGTGACCTGAGAAAAGCCGCTGGTTTTCTTTTTCTCCGAACCTCCACACAAATTGATCTGCCCAACTATATCTCACTTATAAACTTAAAAGATTTATTTTTGCTAGAAAAAAATGGATTGTTCTTTTTTTTAAAACAATGTAGAAAAAATTCCCGTATCTCCAACATCGTTGATTTGTTGCTCATCAATTTTTTATAGAATAAATTCCCTTTTGAGAGAAATATATCTGCCAAGTTTCCAAACTGCACCCCTGTGAAAGCTGGAATTAAAAGCAATTTTTTTTTAAATTAATTTTATTTTTTTTAAAGTTCTTTTCGGCATCTGAGGCCATTTAGACTCCGTCCTTATTTAATTAAATTAATTGGTAGCCAATGTAATTTAAATAAATTTTTGACGCTTAGGACGGGAAGCGAACCTCTGACCTTTGGTATGTGAAGATCTCTAGCTCTGCACCAAGAGACAGGGCTTTTTTTTTTTATTAATAATTTTTACTTTTTCCTTATTTCTGAATATATGTCCATGGTATTTTGCTTATTATTTCCGAGAAACTACGATTGCATCCGAATTGCTTGACGGATGGAAACAAAATGTTTTATATAAGCTTTTAATCGGAGTTAATTAATTAAAATTAAAAATTAAATTATTAAATTCCACATTTAATATTCTATAAAAATTTATTTTGCATTTTATTTTGTCTTATATTTTCCACCACCCTAAAATTTGGCAGAGATTTTTTGCTCAAAGGGACATGTATCCTATTAAAATTTGGTGAGGAATTCTCAACATAAGAAACATGAATAAGGTTGACCAGTTGATAAAAAATTCTTGAAATTTGATCTTTTTAAATTAGACACAATTTTTGTAATTCGTTTTGTACTTTCTTCTATGAGAGAGAGCTTAGTTGCTTTTGATAACAGACCACTAGCAACGAAGGTATTGTAATCATGGCAATTTTTGATATTTCATACATGTCTCCGTTCTCTTTTTTGTAGACGAAGAAATGTAAGGATTCTATAACTCGGAAATTCTAAAAATGTCCTGTTCCTTGGTGCAGAGTAGAGGTCTCGCCTTCCTTCTCTCGTTCCCTTTTAAAATTCTGAATGCCGACATCGAATCAAAGGCAAGAAAAAGAGGATCAGAAAAATAATAAAATATTTTCTTTTTTTAATATGGGTATGGATATGCTATGGTCCATCGGGATCGAGGGCTTTTAATGCCAACCAACATCTTATTCCTCATAAAACTTTATCTCTTCATATTTATTTGAAACAATTTAGTTATGGAAATTTTTAATTGTTTCTTTCTCTTAGATAATTAAATATATAGTGAGAAAGTATTGCGATGGCAAAAATAAACAGTGTCGAGATTTCAACGGAAATACAGGTTTTGAGATTCCCTTAGTCTAAAAAAAAGGGCTCTGTATGAAGAAGATTTCTCAAAAACGGCGGAAATTTTATATTTAAGCTAGGTACCTCAACGTATGCTTTTGAACAAATTCGGCCAAAAGTAATATACTGAAGTACTTTTTTAGTTTTTATCAATTTTCTCAAAATTCGCTCTGATTTTGACTAAAATCACTTATTTATTAGATCAGTATTAACTCTTACCTGAATTGTTCGTTTTTGGGTCATTTTCTCTTGCTACCCCTAAATACCCATATTGATTAAATTGGCTGTCTATAGTCCTATGAAGAGATGGACTAGAGGACGGGAGCCCGACGCTGACATCAGGCCTATTAATTGAAAAACCAAACGACACCTTTTCTTTCACTCCCCGAAAATGCGCCAAAAAAAAGAATAATGATAAATTTATGAACTAACTTTTTTTTTTTTTTTGGTAATCTCTTTTCTTCTACTTCTTCCTCTTTCTCTTAATAAGTTAAGTAATTTATATAATATAAAGTTTCTAAGCAAAGTGTTGAACTGATAAGGGGTGAATGAATTAACGGCTGTTTGCACCTCCTCCCCCCTCTCTTAAAGCCCCACCCAAACACCTTAGAGAGAGACAGAGAGAGCGAACCCTTTCCTTATAAGATTTCACTGAAAATGAACAACGTATAAAGTATAAGTGTGTGTGTGTTGATCTAAAGTCAAGTCTAGAAGGTCCTTCATAAGTTGTAATAGTTTGTTTGTTTGCACTCACACACACACACACACACATGCTTTTGGAATTATCTTCGGGCTACCATCATCAGAATAATTTTAACCCCGTCCCCCTTCTTGAAAATAAATATTTGGTAATATTTTGTCAGATGAAGATTCAAAATTTCTTAAAAAATGAAATTTTATTTTTTTTTTTTTAATTTTTGAAGGAGAGTCTCATTTCCCAACAACAATAAAATGGAATGCATTCACTCATTATTATTTTAATTAGACATTGTGTTAACATTATTTTAATTTTTTTAAAAATTCTAATTAAATCTCACAAAATGGCGGAGAAAAGAACAACAGCCACTAAAATCAAGCAAGATAAGCAAGGTCAAACAGTGTTGAAACTCGGATGGGTGGCCTTGAGGAATGAAGCTGTTGAACGCCAGCCGATAGTCACCGATATGAAATTTTTATTCATTTTATTTAATATATAATATATTATATTCATAATGGCTTCAGTAGCCAAAAAAAATCTCATCAATCCTTTTATTAATTTATAGCCCTGTCTCTCGATGCAAAACTAAACATCTGGCTTCACGCAACCAAAAGTCAATGGTTCTCTTCCCGTCCTGAGCGACAAAAATTTATTTAAATGATATTGGCTACCAATTAATTTAAATAAATAAGGACGGAGTCTATATGGGCTCAGATGTCAAAAAAGACTTAAAAAAAAAAAATTGCAAAAAATTAAAAATAAAACTTTTATTAATAATCTAAATGTCTAAAATTAATAAATAAGAGCGTATCTCGTAGCATCTAAAAATAATTTGTATAATGCCTTGGCCAAGTGAGAGACTGTTAGATATAGTTTTTTTTTTTTTTTTTTTTTAATATTAAATAATAACTGCTTCCGACGACCAATCCTAGGGGTCACCTATTCAAGGTTCAGCACTACTTGTTCTTGCTTGACAACCAAGATCTGTGGACCCGGAAGGTAAGAAATTAAAGAAAAAATTCCTTAAAATAAATAAATTTTTACATTGAACAATTTCAAATAAATAATATGTATTATAACTTACAAATGTGTGTTAAAATAAATTAGTAATAAGCCAGATAGTGTTAAAAACTTATAAAAGTAAATTTAAATCTTGAAATAAGATCGGCTAGTTTTAATTATAGCTAAGAGAAAGTTGTGTGATGTGCGTTTTTCACACCAGAATTTTTTTGTTCTGTCAGAGCATTATTAACAGAACCCATTTTATTTTAGTATTTTTTTTTTTTTTGGTGACTTTTCCGTAATATCATTAAATAATTATTACAAAAATTAAATTAAATTTTAAGAAAATTTTTCATATAAATCAATGTTTCTTTCAAAAAAAAAAAAAAAAAAGATAAGAGAGAGAGAGAGAGAGAATCCGAAAAAAGTTTTCTAATTAAAAGAAATGGAATTAAATATAAGAAGAAGGAGAAGAGAAAGCATACACGCCTTCTTCTTGCTACTTACTTCGGAAGAGATAACACCGTTTCCTTGTAGGAAAAAAAAAAATTAAAAAATACTCTTAAATGGGTGGTTAAATTATAACCAAAAAGAGAGAGTGGTGTACCAAACGATATAAGAGTGGAAGGAGGGTCCGCCTTTCGCGTGTCCTTCGACTAGTCTTCAACTCGACAAAAAAATATGCAAATAAACAAGTGAAGGTTATGAATTGTTAGAATTTTCTTTGTCATTTCATTTGAACCATATACCGAAGTGTTTTGATACTAAAGACACACAGCTCAAGTCGACCTTTGGCCGCAGCCATCTATCGGCATCTCGTGAAGTTTTCTATCTCTAATTTCTCCTCTGCCACCTAACAACTCCGCTATCATTCCATTCCAATCCATGCCCTAATTTGAGGAGGGGCTCTCAGCAACTTCCTCTCCTCGTAGAGTGCCTATGTTGGGAACCAGAGCATACTTGAGGATTTGTTTTTAAAAAATTTTTATTTTTATTTTTTAGTCAATTCAGCTGATGCCATTTTGACTTAAGATATACATATATATCATTTTAAAATTAGTATCGATGGCTAAATCCCAGCTTAAAATCTCGCATGTGTCTATATGTCAAATGCCGAAAAGACTAAAAAATTTGTTTGATCTTAAATACTCGATGAAAGAAAAGAAAAAGCGAATTTTTTGACAGAAATATATTTACTTATAATAACGGATATTTACAACTCTCATTCTGCAGCGGGATCACTCTAACAATGGCATATTTTGAGTTGATGGTATGGTCATCGACGGAGGGAAGAAAATTTCATTTTATGATGCAATAATACCATCCTTTCCTACATTGTTTCAAAACATATTCTTGAGAAAAGAGAGCATTATTGCATTCTTGTAAAATAAAATTTTCTCCTCTCATTTTTGGTATAAATCAGTCCTTCTCAAATAGTGGGGTGCGCGGTGCAATGCCAAGGGGGGGGGGGGGGGGGCACGCGTGTTACCCCGGGGACGAGGCTTTTTTTGCCGAACTAGAATTAAGTGTAATTGCACATCCACTACACTTCATGGCAGTGGCGGTCTCATTGTCAGAGTGTGATCTTTTTTTGTTTTCTTTAATGTTAATAAGAATACAATATTATGCAAAGGTGTACTTATAACAATTTTATAGACAAATGATACTATTTATAGTTGTGGGGAGAGTGGAGGTGGGGGGGGGGGGCGAAATGTTTTCTTCTTCCTAAGGGAGGGTACAGAAAATAATTGAGAAGCACTGATATAGATAAATATGCATAAATATGTATCGTATATAATATAATATTAAAATTGTTTAGAGACATATACCATAGACCTCAGATCCCGAAAAGATTTAAAAAAAAAATTTACTTCTGCCAAAAAATTAGCATTTTTATTTTTGACCTTTTTTTTTAAAGTTTTTTCGACATCTGAAGCCATATAGATTTTTATATATTTAATATCTATTTTCGATACAATGGACCAGTCATATTTTTTTGGACCAATTGGTATCCAATTCATTTAAATACATCATAAATCGACTGCCTGAGATCCGAATCCACACCCTTTGGCTTTTAAACTTATAACTATCTTTAACCACTCGGCCACTGCGGGGGGGGGGGGGGCGACTTAATATTTGGCATTCCGAATCCCATACATAATATTTAAAACTACACTACGTAGTATGTACAGTGGAGGATCCTGGATGAGAATTTATTTTGATTTCAGAATTTTTTGAAGTCTTCGCGCCCCATTTTTTTATTTCCCGCCCCTTAGAGAAAGACCCCCCCCCCCCCGGATTGAATTCAGCCACTATTGAAAATGAATTTGAATTTTTTCAACCAGTCTCAGGTTGCGGCTTGTTTGATTATAAAAACATGTTTCAAATATGTTAAATTTATTTTCAAATATTTTTATTACTATTTTACTAACGTTTCCACTGATTTTCTCGGCTTCTTATCGGTTATTTTTTTACTTGATGCTGTGGACCAAAAGCCTTCTCCTCTATTTTTTGCAAATGTTTCTAATTAACAATCTTTAGACTCCCAGTAAAAAAAAAAAAGAGAAAAAAAGAGAGGGAGAAAAAAACTTTTCAACTAATCCTCTAGATTTGTCTGCGGGATGTTTTGGTCGCAGTTGGTTGTTGTTGTTGTTGTTGTTTCAACCTAGTTGCTAATCTTTTTAATGGTTGTTCTCTTTCAAGGGGGGAGGGGGGTTTTTTGGAAAACATTCAAATTTCTATCTAATATTTAGGGAGAAAGAAGACGAAGAATGGGGAGTGGGTGGTCCTCTAGGCAGGCAAGCATATTATAATTATTATTCTAATTGTCAAAGTTTTTAATACCCGTTTAAAGGATTAAGGAAAAGGACTTTGCACGAAAAAGCCGTTAAGATAACTCATATTGGATATTTATGCAAAATAACCTCAAACATATAAACATTGTGTGTTGGTGGAGAGGAGAGAGTGTACAACAGCCAGACTAGAAAAATTTATAGCTAAAGGTATAAAATTATAAATGCAATTATACATGGTTTGTAATATTCCATTATTATATTTCCTCTTCTTCTTACGTTCGCAATTTGGAATTCTTTTTTTATTTTTTTGAATTCTATTGCGATAACAATTGAGATTTCTTGGCGGGAATAAAATAAATATTTATTGAAATTCAGTCATGATTGGGTTAACGTTACCTCTGAGGCTTCGATTTAACGGAGTCCACCATTTCAAACCCCATTTAACAAAAAAAAAAAACTTTTCTTTCATCAATGACGAGCTGCTATGCTATTGTTCGAAAAAAAAAAAGCTTTTCATTTTCTTCACATAGAGATGTATTCCAATAATGTGATTAATGCTGGAGTTTTTACAAAATTCGCGGACTTTTTGTTAAGGTATTTCATTTAGGCTTTTAACGATGACGTTTCGACAGAGATCCTATCTTCATCTGGTCTGAGAAACATGAAAGTAACATGGACATAAAATATGTTTTTTTTTCGGCATCTGAGGCCAATCAGACGCCATCCATATTTATTTAAACCAATTGGTTGCCAATATAGTTAAATATTTGTTGTTTAGAACGGGAAGCGAACTACTGTCCTTTGGATCTATAAATCTACTATAATTTAACCACCTATTCTTGTATATACCAATGTATATATTTAAATATGGATGCTAGTTGATAAATAAATAAATGTCTAGATGGTCTGTATCGTGATAAGTATATACATTTATCGTTTAGAAGTCTATATAGCCTCAGATGCGGAAAGATCAAAAAAAAAGGTATTTAAATCTTTTCTTAAAAACCACTCTAACGATTTTGATGATATACTAATTCTGATTTGATTGCGCTTTAGGAAAATATATTTAGAGTGTTTCTGTTTGGTGGAACCTATTTTTAGGAATGACCCTATCTTTAGGTCTCATATCCAAATGAAAAGATCCTAACTTTGAAAGGTCTCTCTTATTGACTCTTCTTGATCATTAAAAAAAAACCCAGACTCCAAGTGCTATGAGTTAGAAACAAAAGAAATAAATAAAAGTGTCAATGAAACCAAATTTGTTTTAATTTTAAAATCTGTAACGTAGCCAAAGGCAAAAAAATCAAATATATCGGGCCTCTAATCAAAAAACAAAAATATTTTTAATATTTTTATCAAACAAAAACAAAGGTGCAAAGATAACGAGTTAATCATCAAAGCTGCCGTTCGTTGAAAAATTTAGTTTAATTAAATTCCCGTTTTTCAGTCGTGCCTTTTGGGAGACCGTCGAGTTCCAACTAGTTAGTTTATCATTAAAGGGGCAAGAAATAATTCAATATTCCAAATGTTGTAAGAGATAATAATTATTAAGTTATTTATAATAATTTTCTGACCCAAAAGGGGAATTAATAACAATGATTAGTTGTCCAGAGACACTAACGCGCCACCACCGCCACGATACACTCTCTCTCTCTCTCTCTTTCTACCGTCGTTTGTTATAAACTTAATCTATTTATTATAATAATATAATCTCGATCTTATTAATCTATCATTAAGATAGAAACTTTTCGGCAATAAAGCACACATGTTGCTTTTAGGATCTAATGGAAAAATACCCCATAAAGGTGTGTGTCTGTGTTGTTAGAATGACGTCATCTGCTTTAGAAAATGAATAGGCTACTGCCATCTGTTACCAAAATTTCGTATTAAGTCGTACTGAATCAAAATTACATTATAATATATTAAATAAAGTTTCGCACGTATATACGTGTGTACATATATTTCCACTAAAGAAGAAGTTGTATATATATATAGAAGAGAGAAATTAATTATATTTTGTACTGATTAATTGTATTTCAGGACAATATTTAAATTCATATTTAGTTTTAGATTTATCTCTCTCTCTCACTCTCTTTCTGTGTGGGTGGAATTATCACTATGCTGTAGAAGCGACCCAGTGCAGTAAGTTAAAACTTTTGCAACTATTGATTCGAATGTTTTGTCCTCAAACATTTCATTTTGTCTTAGAATATACATTTTATACTCAACAATGACTATTGAATAATTTAATGATTGTTCTTTTTTTTTTTTTTTTTTTTTTTTTTTTTTTATGACTGTAGGGTTAGCGAGGGAATTTTCAGGTTAAAAAATAAAAAAAGAGATGTTTTTTTTTGCGGGGTTTCGTACGCCTGTCCCCCCCTTTCTCAGAACTAACCAGAAGTCAATATTTGGCATTCGGGAATCCCGTCTCTAATTCTATATTTACGGTATATATTATCCAGGCATTTTTATTGGTATCCAATTGATTGATTTAAATAAATATTCATCGGATTGATTTGAGCTCCTTTAGCTTTTAAGGATAGAGGTATTGACAATGTCCCTCTACTTCTGGGAGATTTGTGAGATTCAATTGGACGATAAAGTTTACTTAATAATAATAAATTTTTAGTATATATATATGTACGCTTAGATTTACAATTTTAAATTACAAGATTTATTAAATTTTATTAAAGATTTAATTTTTTTTTTAAGTTAGGCTTTTGAGAAGATATTGTATATTAGGAGGGTCACGAAAATTGGGTGTTATAACATTTAGAAATTCTGTTCGTTGAATAAAGGACAGAAGAAAAGAAGATCTGGAACATAGGCAGTTGGGAGAAAGAGCATTGCTCGTTGAGCGATATCATAATGTTAAACAACAATGCAAGCAAACTTTTTGTCAGCAAGATTTTCAAGTAATTGTTAACGCTGTTTACAGACCGAATCGCTATCGAAACGTCATTAAAGCGTAATTTTCTTGTCATATCTTTGCAAATCCAGTCTAATCAAATTATTGATAAATAAAACGTAAAATTGTGAAACATCTTTGAAATAAATTTTACTCATTCTATTTAGAATATTTTAGTTGAATTTCAGCATTTTATTTATTTTATATAGTGAGGGGGTCGAAATTCTCCGCTATTTATATTCCTCAAAGATATCAAACGATCTAATATATATCCCTACGTACAGGTCAGACAATATCTTCTTTTTTTTTTTTTTTTTTTTTTGACATTTTATGAGACATTTCATATTTCTAATATTCTCCATCTCTTCTTTTTTAATATTCGTTGACATTTCATACTCCCTGATGTAAAGAACATATTTATTTATCTATAAATATTTCAAACTTTTATGTTTATTGTTCAATATTAAATATGAATAAATTTCTGCTTTTAATATTATAAATAATATTGTCCATAATTTTTCTCTTTTTTCAATATGATATTAAAAAACAAAAATATTTTTTAAATGTGAGGAAAAAGAAGAAATAAATATTCTTGGGGAGAGTGAATTACGTCAAGGGGCGCTATCTAAATATGTTGTAAAAATCAAAGTATGTTGCTATGTTTGGGTGTTTGTCACGCATCTCCTCACAACGAATAATCGGATTAAATTTTGTATGGATTCATAATCAATCTCTAGACCGGTGTTTCCCAACGTGGGGCCCACGCCCCACAGGGGGGCAATTTGATTGTTAAGGGGGGCAATTCGAA
>JAAAKE020150237.1:0-12752 GCA_010014785.2 Anisolabis maritima | reverse complement strand
AGATTTGAGTTTTGTACTCATTATTTAAATAATAATTATAAAGAACATTTCAAACCACTTTGAAAAAAATTTTAATTATATTCCTATTTGGTTAAGGGGTTCACAAAACAAATTTGACTGATGAAAGGGGATCTCTATAAAAAAACAAGTTAGAAGAATACCGAAATAGAAAACAAAATTTCGTTTTAATTTTTTTTTTTTTTTTTTTTTTTTCTTAAATAATTTCAAATATTAAATCAAATTTTAATAGAAGATGCATACAAAATCTAAAATTTTTTCTCTTTTCAGTGTACGAACTATTAACAATTCAATTATTATTTTATTAAAAATATATTCATTGCTTCTTATTAACCAGCAAATTTTGCCGCCGATAAAACAACTCCCAATATATATTTGCATAGATAATATTAATAGATTCCTAAATACATATTTAGGAATATATGATATGTACTTTTCTCATTTTTTTTAAATTTAGGTCAGGCTACTAGGCCATGTCTTAAATTACAGTGCTTACAAATTCAAAGGAAATAATACAAATACATTATGAATAAAAAACAACCAAAACATATAATATGAAAACAAAATTACAAAATAAGTACCTTCATTCATTTTAATGTATATTAAGAATAGTTTTAAAAATAAATATGGTACCATTTGAAATAAAATAATAATGTAAATAAATTTTTTAACTTTAGATGTCGCTGCATGCAAACGGTTGACTTGAAACGGAAAGGATTATTACCACCAAACTCACGGCACACAAATTAGAAGGTGGGACAGGTTTCATCTGTTATTGAAAGTCCAGGCCCCAAGGGGTTAGAATATCCGCAGGACATCAAAAAACAACTAACTCTTTCACTCGTTTCAAGTATTGTATTTTTTCAGGCCATTCCCAGCCTTTCATCACTCATGAGGTCAGTATCTACTTGAAGATAATTTTTGGTCTATTATAAATTTAGAATATTTCAAAAATAATAAAAATATAAAATCTCTGATGCCTATCCTGTGAATGTAATAAAGACGTATGAGATGGCCTCACCCAAATAAGCAAAGCCTTACCTGTCCCTCTCCCAATCAACCCCCCCCCCACACACACACACATAGAGAAGCGAACATAAACAGTGCTTCGTTCTTTTCTATGGGCTCAGTGTTAGTTGGCCCTGTATCCATTCTCCCTCCCCCTCCCGTCAGCGGGCGGTTCAATGGAAGAAGAAGTCCATGCTCTAATTTTTTTTTAATTTTTCAAAAACAAATTCTTATTAAATATATTTAAAGTAAAAATACATTTAAATATAAGCTATTTTAGCAAAATTAATAGTAGTAAACGGATCGCGTGAGTATGAAAAATGATACAAGTAATAAATGAGTTCAGCGCGTAGTTAAAAAGTTATTAAGGGGGGGGGGGCGGAGAAAGAGAAAATAAAAAATTTAATTTTTTTAAAATAGATTTAATTTTACCGACGTGAACAAAATTTACCAGTTTTGTCTTGATAAAAATACAATAATAAAATTTCCCAGCTTTTTTTTTTTAGAGAAAAAATAATGGGAGCTACCCTGACCTTGACTACGGCCCTGAATCTCTACTGTTGGTTTTTAAGTTTATCAATATTGTCAGTGTCAATATCTTTAATCTCCCGGCTACGGGGTGGAAAGGATAATAAGGTTAAATGAAAAAAAAAAAGGAAACTCGAGAATTTTCACAAAAAATTTTCAAAACGATGTCAGTATCGGTCTCTGTTCATTCTCTATTTTAATAAAAATTTGCATTTATATAAACTTTTCATATATACTTTCATTTCAATTATTAGTCCATCAAAATTTTATGATAAAAATGGATGATTAAATAAAAAAGATATTTTTTCTTTATTATCATTAGATAGTTTTATCAAAACCCTAGAATCCTTATAAACTATCAAATCTCTGCCTCACATCAATAGATTTTATCGTTCTGCAGAATATGATATAAATTGTTCAAAATCGGTTAATTCATTGGAAAGTTATCTATGGGCAAAGTTTTGACAAGTTCACAGAGACAGATACACACTGACTAACCGGAAAACCATTTTTCTTCACTGACCGAAATTTTTAACTATTATCAATACTTTGGAAGAGAAAAACAAAAAAAAATTCCTCAATCCTCCTTTCCAATTATCACAAGATTCAGAAAAACAAGAGAAATATTGCATTATTATATACTTTTCTATATTTAATGAAATGAATTTATGAAATATTCTCTTTAAAATACGTTCATCGATGTCTATTATTTTTGAACTTAAGGCGGCGCTCAACAGGGATGTTTGTTATGAACCTGCGTAAGAAGATTAATGATATGCAAGGTGTCTTTGAAGTGGCAAATAAGTATCAGTCTTAGATTTAATCTTCTCATAGATATATAAAGGTATTTGACGAGCTTTACACAAATATTTTGCCAATCTCTCTCTCCATTTAACAATGTCAGTGAGATAAACCAAATGAAAATGATAGTATGTTATTTTATATCTAAAGCCTTTCTTCTTGATGAAAAAACAATTAGATACAAAAAACTGTCTGATAGGCTAGGAATGTCATGAAGTCAGAGTGGCATATATAATTATTGCTCTGACAAATGAACGGTTTTGTAGAAGAGCTTTTTACTCTATTTAATATAACTTCAGTACTGGGCTCTCGGCGGAGGGATAGGGCGGGCGATGCAGCGTTGCCAATTTATGCATCACTGACTATTCTGAGTGAGCAGCAGTAAAAATGTGGTAACCACCACGGTTACCATAGCAAAAGCTTTGTTCTGGAGTCGCTCTAAGTGGTCACCTGGATGTCATCCCTCGTCCCCTCCCATGCCTTCATATTCTCAATACTGTAGTTATATTAGATAGACTATAATCATATTTTTCATCATGAAATTTAACAAGAGCAAACCTTGAGGAGGAAATAATGAAAGAATATTAAAAAAAATAATAGACTGAAAAATTTTTGATTATAAATTTTAGACTATAAAACTTTGCCAGTCACATCAGCACACTAAAAAATTCCTGGGATTTCAAACAAAGCTTCTAATATTAAGTTTTTTTTTTTTTTTTGTACTCTATGTTGAAATTAGAAATATGTATTTATAAAATTTGACCCAAAATATCACGCAAAATCAACTCATTCATCATTTTCATCGTTAGGTAGATAATATAAAAATTCAACCTCATTATAAAAAAATGAATAATTATATTCATTCTATCTGCTTTAAAAATCAATATCCATTTTAGAATTTACTTTTTTTTTTTTTTTTTTTTTTTTTTTGTAATAATCTGTGAAATTATTTAAAATGAAATTAGCTAATATTAATGAAGAAGTTTTTTGCGCTTATCACGTAAACTATAGAGGTCACGATATATTAATATTAAGAGTACAAAAGTAATTTAAAGTCAATTAATTATACATGATTTTTTAAGAATATTTCATATAAAAAATAGATGATATTTTCTAATTTCCTAAGTCAAAGCAGAAAAATATTCCATTTATTTATAATAATGAATAAAATAAACACATAATTATATATGCCCTTTTTTGAATAGCTTCTTCTTTGTGATTATATAATAAATTACAATTAAGCTTAGCAAACAAATAAAATCGTTTAAATTCTAAATGGCCCAAGATTCCAAAGACTCAAAAAAAAAAAAGGAATTTCTAATCCGGAGGAACATGGATAGGATCTTTATATTACATAATCAACATGAGTTTGTTAAATAAATGAGTTGATTTTAAACATTAAAATCAAGTCATTTATGTAGCTTTTTTTTCCTTGCTTGGGAAACCGAAAAATGTGAAATGCCAGTCTTAGTTCGGACAAATCGTGGTCGCTATTAGATGTGATATAAGTGAAAATTCAGTCAAATCTAGTCTATAGAAAAAGTAGAGAGAGAGTATTCAAGTGGAGCTTTAGAAGATTTTTTTTTAATAAAAATGTTGTGTGATTTACTTAAATAAATTTGAAATATTTCAAACGAGCTACAAATCCTACATTGGCATAAAAATAAACTACAAATCCAGGGGATAAAATACGTTCTCCACATAAATTTATTATTTTCTTATTTGATATATTTAACATCAAATGGCATTTGTCATTTTTATATAATACAACGCAAAGAGATTCGTAATTTCAAGGCATTTGATTTTACAAAAAAAAAAAATTATAAATTCTTACATTCATTGCATTATATTTTCTCAATTTGTTTGGGTAGCAAATAAGAATGTTTTATTCATTCTAAAAAGGGATGATTCGAAAGTCCAGAAAATTCCAGATCCTCGGGCTTAGTATCTTAGATTTAGAATTAATCCTTTTTTCGAAAAGCACATTATTTGTAGATTATATATATGTAGGATTCTTGGCTTTTTTATTGAAGTTTTTCCTACATTAGACAAGCTTTAAAAAAAGAAGAAATATGGATGAAAAAGAGAACAAAAAGCAATCCCTCCACAAAGGTTGGCTGAGTTGCATTCACTGGCAATCAAAATTTTTAATATTTTTTTATTCATCTTTCAAAAGGTTTTTTGAAATTATTTATATACATCATTGTATTATGAAATCTTTATGAAAAAATTTAAAATTAAAGTGTAAAAATGACAAGATTTTATCTAGACAGACAGATAAATAAAAATGTTTAAAAACTTTCCTTCTGATGAATAGTTTATATTATTAGAAATAAAACTCTCTCAGTAATACAATAGTAACAAGCGTCGCTTGAAGTAGTTCAGTTAAGTTTGCTTATTATTTGTATTATCATATGAACAAGGACATAACATGAGCTGAAATGCGGTCTGTTGGTTATCTTTGCTTGGTTAGGGTCAAAGGTCGAGGAGGATGAATACGAGAGCCCCGGAGGCCACAGGGTCATATCTTTATAACAGCCACCGCCTTCGGGCAACAACTCGTATGTTGAGGGTGTTGATTTACGCCCTGCAGATTTACACGAATATTCCACACAAGCACGACCTCTCTTACCCTCTTTATTATATCCTCTCTCTCCCTCGCGTGTAAGATTTATATTTGCCCGCTCACTTTTCATCCTTTCTTTGAAGTCTGTAAGCCTATTTAAACTAGATGTCTATTTGCCCCCTCCGCTCCGGGGATTGTTTAAGACGAAGGTTAACTTCCTCTCTCTCTTCTCTTCTCACCAATACTTGTTGCTGTTTTGCGTTGCAATGGATTTTTCAATTTTTTTTTTTTTTTTTTTGAAATTATTTGTTAAAGTTAAATAGATAGAATGTCAATAAACGCAAAAGTTTCACAAAAAAAAAGGTGGAAAATAAATAAAGAAAAATCAATTACAGATAGGTATTTGTGGGAAAAACAAGGATAAATATTTTTTAATATAAATAAAAAAGCAAATATTAATTATGATAAGAGTATTAATAAAAATTTTATAGAATTCAAGTTTTATTTCATATAAACCTATCCCCCAATTTACTCGGAACATTATTTACGGATTTCTAACTTAATCTAAATTTTTTAAATTGTAATTATGTTATGATAAATTAATGGCTTTATGACACTTTATTTCAATCTTCTCGATTGTTAAATATAAAGTTAATTTATTTTACAAATGTCATTAAATAAGAGTGATTGAGCAAGAGGAATATTTGGGCGCGAATTTCTTCTCCGCCCATACACATCCACCAATGGGGCATATTAAGTTGTCGTTTGATGAATGATTGACATTTTTTTACTTTTTAAAATGTTAGTTAACTGTTGAATTAAAACAAATTTATTTAAATAAAAAATATTTACAAATGTCTATATTAAAAAAAAAAATTGTCCCCCGCTCCCGTTAGAGTGCTCTGCTTCCTCCCACCTAATATAAATAAACTGGCGGCATTATTGGAATAAAAGGATTTGAAAATTTTTTTGAAAATGGGTGTACTGTTAGACAAGAACAGAGATAATCCTTGCTATCTGTTGGTGTCTATCGTTTGTAAACGTTTACTGTGTCCTGTCGCATAGCCTAATGAAGAAAAGATGATATGAAGGAAGTAGAGGAAATGCCAATTGTAGCTCAGGTTCTTGTAGGCGATCTACCTATTCATCACATTAATTTATGAAGTATATATTTATAATTAATTAAAACATTCGCTCACAGTTGAAAAAAGAAAAAACCCAAAATACTAAAAATATGATATAAACTAGAATTTCATATTCCCTACTTAAGATTTTAAGTGTAAGATATCTTTCGTTTATTTATATTTATTTTATTCAATATATTTTTATATATGAATCCCGATTCCTTCTGGTTCATAGCACTAGAAACGCGTAAGGAAATTCTCTAGATTAAGCCTTCAGTCATAAAATAAAGCTTCATGATAATTTCACATTCAAAAGGTAAGAAGAATCCGGAGGTCTCCGAACTGGAATTTCCCCACTCATAACTTATTTATTATTATATTTTTATATCTCTGAAAATATATACTTTAACCTAAAAGAGAGAAAAGTAATATCCATATAGAGTGGAGAAAGTAATTTAGTAAACTTTTATTCTAAACCTTGAAATGAATTGTCATTTTTAAAATGAAAGAAGACACAATTTATAGCTAAAAAAGATTTCTTTAATATTAAAAGAGTTAAGTAATAAAATAAAAAAAAATAAAAAAGGTAAAATTTATTTTCAACTTGAATATGCATTATATATATAACCTTATTTTAATAAAGTTCATTAAATTTTATTTTCGCCCAAAAGTAATTACTTGTAAAAGTTAAAGAAGATATTAACAATGATATTTAATAATATAATATTAAGAAATTAGAAAGTTTTTTGGAGAGGAAAAAAAATGGCGTTAACTTTTATCGATTTAAGAAAACTTTCTTATTAAAAGAACATTGTATTAATTAGTGATTTTTCAAAGGAAATACACGTTACGAGAAAGATTGTAAACTTGGAAAAAAAATGCTAAATTTTTACATTTTAAATTCCACCGAAAAAATTTGATAAGGGTAAGTTGAGTGATATGCTTGATCCCACCAGTTTATTTTAAAAGAAAATAAATCGTTAATTTAATGGGTTATCTATTCTATATTTTAATCCGAAAATGTTTGCCATGACAGGCTTCTGATTGACTGCTGGGTGTCGCGTCATGATGGCGTCATGATGTTGTCGCAATCGATCACAGGCTGCGAGCTGAGTTTAACATTTATTTCTAAGTGAGGTTAGGTAAACTAATAAAAAAAGGAAAAATATATTGAAGGTGTAAGGTTGTTTAATAAATTAATGCGTTACTATTAATTAGAATATAATAATTAAATTTTATCTTGAAAATAAATAATTTCTTGTTTCTTTAAAAAACGAAAAGTCCTGAAATATCAATTTTTGAATTGAATTTCAATAGAATTGATTAAATAATATTTTAAATGCTTTATACTGAGTAAATTTAATTCAAATTATTCATAGTTAATAATGTGCAGGATAGCTTATAAAAATAAGCCATTTAGCTGAGTGAATTAAGAGAGGGATTTTTGAATTTGATTTTAAGGCAATTCAGGTTCAAATCCAAATTATTTATCAATTTTCTATGGAGAGGAGAATTCAGAAACTTATGATAATGAAAGCACCGTCAACACATGGAGACACCGAGAGGACAATTCAATGGTCAGATATTCACTATATGTGCAGAACCAGAGGGATGGAATAATTTTCAAATAAAATAGAGATCTTGTATCTAGGTGGGTAATTTTTTAATTTGACCACGAGTTTAAACTAACCAATGATTTTGTTATCTCTACTTGTCCTATTACACAAATTCATAAAAGAGCAACAATCACTATTATAAGCTAATCAAATTATTATTATTTTTTTTATATTCTCCTTATATAAGAAATACATACTCACCATGGGTTGCAGAAATTAGTTTTTTCGCATGCTTGCTGGAAGATAGGAAAACAAAATGACCAACTCACATGGATTTTTCGATTAATTGCTCCAGAGCTCTCTTCTAGTGAGCACCATGTATGGGGTTAAATCTGCCTAGAAATGAACAAGTCAGCCTGTCTAGTCCAGAAGTTCTGAACCAATTGATCGAAAAATTCATTAGAGTTGGTCATTTGATTCTCTACCCGCCAGTAAACAAGAACGAACTAATTTCTGCATCCATCATAGTAACAAGGAAAAGTATTAGTTTCATATTAATGTCTAAATTTAATTTAGATGAATACCTGGATCTATATTTTAATATGTGCCTAGATATTTATTTATATTATAGAAAGAGTATTATAATGATTAAGAAAGAATAGAAGCTAGATAACTCACCAAGCTTTTAGCACCAAGGTGTTAGTCAGGAATCAGAAAAAGGTACCGAAGATCTTACCTGTAACAAATAAAATTTAATTTATTTTAAATGAAATTATGAATTTTTTTGTAAACTGAATTGCTAAATAAGATGGAAGGGATAAAAATATATTAATCCTTGACCTCTAAGTTTGTTTAAATATTTACACCTTTAGTACCGAAAAATAATATGTAAAATGAGAATGAAATAATGCAGTGAGTAATTCGAGACTCAGAATATTAACGTCGTAAAAACATATATAAAAATAATAATAATAATATATCTTTTTTTATATCAGAAATGTGTGAAAGAAGAGGAAGTCAGCCAGTAGGATAACCTCAATCGAAATAAAACTCCCAAACGTTCTCTTTCCTTTCACATATTTCTGATCTGCGGACAGCCATCTATCTCATTTTGAAGATTTTTTTTCATATATCTGGATAAAAAATTTTAGCCCCTAAGAGAGCTACAAGATCTAAGATCACTTCCTATCTTAAAAGATTAAGTTATATTGGCTACAAATGCTCAAATATAAATATATAATATAATAATAAATGGAGGGTTAAAATGATAAAAATTATAAATACATGTATATCGCTGGTTGGGAAGAAAAACGGCCCCACTCAAAAGCCATTTGAAAATTTCTTCGGTGCAGAGGTAGTGGTCTCACTTCTCGTACCAAAGGTCAGTGGTTCGCTTCCCGTCCTAAGCGACAAAAATGTATTTATATTATATTGTTTACCAATTAATACAAATAAATAAGGACAGAGTCTATATGGACTTAAATGCCAAAAGACTTTAAAAAAAAAAAAATTTCATCCATTCATTTTAATTTTTTTTTATTAAATCATCTTGATAAAAGTAAATATTCCTCTCTTTTTCGCTATTTAAAGGATATACTTATTGGTATTGAATTTTTTTCTAACCCCAATAGAAGCCTTAAAAAATTTAAATTGTAGCACTTTTGTAGAAAAAAAAATCAAAGACTAACAAAACAATGTGATTTGTGACTATTTGTAACAAATATATTTCAGTTTTTGTAGCTATAAAGAAAAATTAATTGAAATTTTATTTATTCATACAACATAACATGAATATTATTTTACCAAAAAAGTATATATAATAATAATAAGAAAGTATTATGATTATGAAAAATTTAACCCTGCGAATTTCTAAAAATATCTAAGTTTCAAATCAAAAGGAACCCAAAAATGCAAAAAAAAATCTTAATGTAATATATATTTATGTAAAGCTTTTATTTTGGCTTATATTACTGGAACCACTCATCGAAAAAGGGTGAAACGACAATTAGGAAGCCCTAGGAGTGCCTAAGAGGGTATTAAAATTTGAAGGGAATCGCAGGTTGCGGTAAAAAAGGTTTCCAATATTTATTGCGCACCACAATTTTCTCAGCATTTGAAACTAGGTGCTAAGACGTTCCAGCTTTGGACCATTTATCATAATAATCCATTGAGTGGGAGCAAAATTCTTCTAAAAAACGAAAAAAAATAAATTAGGCATAATAGATAATAAACATACGATATGGTAAGTTTTTTGTCGATGTTTCAAATAAAGGCCGCATCAGAACGAAAACAATATTAAAATTAGGCAGCAGGAATATTTACTATTAATACAAATGTAATAGTTGCACAGCTTAACGAAAATAAATAATATTGTATATTTATTTAGAAAAAGCTCATTATACGTAAGTATAAAATTACAATTGTATTGTATAAGATTGTGCTTTGAACACAACTCTTTAACATTGTTTTCAACCTGATGATGAGTGAGACCTTCACTAGAAACGCTGATGAGTGTTTTTCATTGGCTGCCACATCTCTACTCTCCATTCAACATTCTTTCAATCAATTATCAATCTCTTCATTGGAAAAAAACTAATTTTATAAAATAAACTGACATATCTCAGAATAATATTTGCAATATCAAAATAATATATAATCTTAGCTGTTTATTAATAATACTAACACTAAAATAAGTTGTTTTTCATTCATAAAAAACGAGCTTTTTCTAAATAAATATCAATAAATCCAGACACAATCGTCTTCTAAACTAATGAAAAATGAAAATGCGACAGTTTTTTTTCAAATACTAAATTAAATTTTATAACTACGCGCGAATTTTTAATTTGAAAACCACCTTATTTTTTGATCATAGTAGATTCTTTTGGTAAATTCTCATTTATAAATTCTGATCTCAAGATTATACGGAATTAAATTTTTTTTTTAATTCTCTTTGTTCTTTTTCATTGAATAAAAAACAATTTTTTGTCAACTAAAAAACCAACAACTTATGAATAAAATATATATTTTAAAACACAACAACTAATAAAGGAAATTATAACGTTTTAATATTCCGAAATAGTGTGATGGTTATTAATTTTTCAAAAGCAATCTCCTGCTTGACAGTAGGAATGATGTGAAAATTAATTTCGGAATTTATAACTGAATAGTAATACAAAATTCTAATGATAAACTCGGCTTTATTATTCTTGTTCGGCATTATAATAATTTTCCTTTTGTCATGTATAAATAGCTATTTTTTATAAAGGATTTAATTATTTCAAATTCTTTTTTTTTTTTTTTTTTTTTTTTTTTTGGAAATATAATAAAGTTGATTAATTCATAAAAATTCAGTCTAAACAAATTGGATTTTAAGTCTTTTGAAGTATTATTAAATAAATGAGTTCCATCAAACAGAGTGGGAGAATAAAAGAAAAAATTTAATATTGGTAGGGAGGTTGAATTTTTTATGAGGATTATTTATTTTAATTATTATTCTTATTATTTTTAAAAGAAACAAAAAGGACAAGAGGACCTATAAAAGCTCGCTAAATACTCTCAAGAAGAGATGGGTCGTTCAGAAATGAACTAGTTCAGTGAACTTTTTTAGGACTCCAATATTTTAGAGTTACCGACGTGCCGGGAAGTTTTTATAGCTAATGTCTTATTAGGTTCGGCCTGCCTGAATTAGTTCAAAAGAACAAGTCTTTAAAAGGAACAAAAGAACTTACTCGTTCTAAAAAAAAAAATCGGTAATGGTCTCCCCCCGGTTGCCGGAAATGGATAATATTTTAACCGTAGTTTCTGTTATTGATACTTGTGTCAGTGAAATCATATTTGAGTAATCACGACTTTAGAAAAACGCTTCAAGTAAAATACCACTTTCGTTTGTGGGAAATAGTCCAAAAGTTGATAGGCATATCTGATTTTACTGTAATGTATGTATGTAAAATTTGGGGATCTACATTAAAGCTTATTAGAGTTATTGTGTTAACGAACATAAAAACAGGCAGATACACAGAAATAAGTCGAAAAATGGTATTTTCGGAGTTAGGCAGTTTCAAAACGTCAATTATAATCAAAATGTTGAGATATAATTTTTTACAATACATTCCTTATCGTACATATAATAGAAAATAAAAATGACCGTTCCAAGACAGTGTAACCAACTTTTCAATATTATTGAACTGGTAATCATTTTATTTATAAGCCAAATAGATGTCAATATTTTTAGAAAACCTTGTAGAAAACATAATTGATATTTATTTGTTGATAACAAGCTTGAACAAATTTTTATACCGTAAATAATTTAAAAATAAAATAATCTGTTCTCAAGGATTTATTAATAAAGAAAAAATCTAATTAAGTATTGTGAAGAAAAATTTGAAAAAAAAAAAATATAGCTACAAAACCAATTGGACAAAAGTGAACGAATAAAAAATGAACTATACTCATTAAAAAGAATAATTTTTCTCTATTCGGTGGGGAACAAAAAAAAAAAAAAAAAAAAAAAAAAAAAAAAACAATTAAAAATTGACTACTACTGGCACGTTCAAATTCTATTTAGACAATATGAATATATAGATAGCTGGAGTAGAGTTAAAGGAGAAAGAACAATCAAAATCTCGAGATAGAATTTTTGGACGATTACAAAAATTTTCCTATATTACGTATAGGAGAAAATAAGAAGAAAAGTAGCTTTTTTTTTATTTCTTTTTATTATGTCTCACTATTCTGACTTTTAGGCCTTAATCAAGATCACCTTCAGAGCTTTAGTGCTGTCGGTATAAATATATGTTGATAATCTTAATTATATTAATATAATATGATGACAAAATGACACACACATGCATGAGTATACAACACATTATATACACGAATCTAATGTCTAATTTTATACAAATGAAATAACAATTGAAAAGATACAGACATAACATGAGGTAAATCTGACAGCTCGAAGATGGTCCGAAAAGCCAGCATAGTGGAATAAAATAATAAAAAATAAATGAAAATAAATAATAGCTCCTATTATTTTTTCTTCATATGCTTTATTTGCCATTTGTGAAATCCAATGGATTCAAAAAATCTCCGAAATCACCCGGATACTTCAGGCAAACGTGAGGATAATAATAATATAATATAATGATACTAGAG